>JAHWFO010081857.1:348005-363739 GCA_023313115.1 Rhysida immarginata
ATGGAGTAGCGAGTTTAAGATGTCAGCTTTGAGTGTAGCGATCCGGAAAACCACCTCTTTAGTGACGGATAACGCGGAATGTGCATAAGAAATTATACTGAAAGTATATGCTGCTAGTGTGTTAACATTTCGTTAAGTTTTATCTTTATTTTCCGTAAGTTTTAACGAATCCTGAATTAGTATGAGCTTTGGTATACTAAAATGCACATATACCGAAATCTCTTTGGAATGCAGAGCGGTTGGAAAAACACAGGAGAATGCAGTGAGCAAGTTAATAACACAAGCCTCTTGACTTTTAGGAAACTTTTATCATTTTTGTTTATATCATAACATCGTAACCAACGGAGATACAACAATTAACAAAGTAATGCTTTTAACGCAACAGCAAACCATTATTAACTTTATATTAACAATAGGATTTTGTTTGATTCCAATAATTATTATTATTATGCGCTCCAGTAGAAGCAAAACCAAATGTCTAAAGAAGCATGAACTCCTTGAGTAGTCAGTTTCTAGTTGTTTAGTCAAGACCCATTTCAAAATAATTGCTTGAATATGTTTAGGGTGATTGATGCATCTCGTTGATTCACACTTAATAATTGATTTTCTAATTTCTTGAGACATTTCATTCCATGATCGTTTAGTATTAAAAGGGAAAAATCTTTCTTTTCACATCGAGATAATTTCAGGCGATTGAATAAGTAAATGTTTAGCTTGTCTCACGTCTGGCAAAGTGTTTAACCATTTATAAATAAAATGTGCAGGATGATTTAAAAAGGCTTTAACTAACTCCCTAATCTTAATCATTATTTTCATCGAAGAAAAGGGAAGAATCTTATCTTCATTACAAATATGTGTAATTGAACACCTAAATTGGTAGATTGAATGCAGTACGAACAATGTTGTTATAAGCAACTTTTAACCTCTCTTGTATATATTTATTCTCGGACATCCATATTACCAGCCCATATATAATTTTAGGTAGTATCTTTCCCTTCAGAATGATAATCATTTCTTTTCTCGTTAACGTGCGTCGTAGTGTCTGCACAAGATATCTTAATATATTACATATACCAATAACATGTTCAACATGTGTAATAAATTTTAAGTCATGATATAATATATTCCTAATATCTTATGAGTTTGAATCAGTCTCGAAACATTTCTATCAATACACAAGGTAGCTGTTTTCTTAGTGTTAATTTTCATGCCTCGTACTTGAAACCAGTCTTGGAGCATCTTTATATCATCACTAATATCTCTGTTAATCTCATCGGACGATTGATCATTATAAACCTTCGTGAGGACGATATCATCAACGAAAGCTCGAAACTTGAATTTCAGGTTGAGATCAAATGTGGGTGCCAGCAGAGTAGCAAACAGAATAGTACTGATTGCGGATCCTTGAGGGATACCGCGCCCAGAAGGAAATTGGTAAAGTTCGTTTTCGACGATGAGACAATTAATACGATCCGTAAATAAATTCTCTATAAGTCTCATGGTATGGCCAGAGATACCAAACACTCGTAATTCGATGAAAAGTTGTTTATGTGGCACGGTATTAAAGGCCTTCTCAATATCTATGCACATGATAATAAAGCGTTGTTTGTATTCAAGAGCTTCAACAGCTTCTAATTGAATAGACAGAAGCATATCTTGAGCCGATGAATTTGGTCGACCACCATATTGTTGAACAGGTAATTTCTCCCATAAATAATTTAACATAGATCGAAAAATAACTTTTTCAATTATTTTATAAACTGTAGGTACTGAGGCAATAGATCTAAAACTTTTAAAGTCATTTTCGTCCCCAGCTTTAAAAATTGATTTAATTAAGGTTTGTTTAAATCACTTAAGTCTTTGTCCTGTGGTCCAAATTCTATGTATAAGATAGGCCAACAGAGAATTTCCATGGTTTCCAGATTATCATCATTTTTTTTATACTTTAATTTAATAAGCCTCTTTGTCCAATAAATCTCCTGGATAATATTAACTGGTAATTCCCAATCACCATCTTCATTATATCGTGGATTAGGGACGGGTGGAGGGAGCGGGATACCAAAAGGGTCATCAATCCATTCTAAGTATGGTTTCACTTGTTCCTTTTTAAGCTCAATCTTTTTTCCCACAAAACGCCATAAATCAATCTGATTTTTAGAATTAATTAATTGGTTCCTTTTTGCTTTCCTAATTTCTTTTTTATACAACTTATTGTAGCATTTCAATTCCATTTGTTCGTTTGTATCTCCAGACTCCATTAGTCGCCCTATAAATCCTTCTTCTTTCATTCCACAAATGCATAATTTTTTCATTCCACCAATTAATATGTTTCGGAGTTTGCCGATAAACTTTCAGTACCATACCGGCTTGTTTTAGGTAAACTTCAATCGATTGGTATAAGATCTGCCAAATTAATTCAGTATTCTGTGTATTTATACGAGGAGAGATCACTACCTCGCAAGTAAGTTGCACTAACTCGCCGCAGGAGCGTGCTGTGTGTCGCAATCTTGGGCAAAGCGGAGAAAGGGACATTAACTGCGCAGACGTCGGATAGGACAGTTGCTGTGGTTTCCCGTCGTGTTTTGTGTGACTAGCGGGCTAAAAGCAATGGCGCGTCAATTGGATGTCCACTCCAAACTTGAGGTGCGAGCAGCAATCCGATTTCTATGGGCCAAATGGGTGAATTGCACAGACATTCATCGTGAAATCACTGCTGTATATGGAAATTGAGCGCCGGTGTGATTTTGTTGCACGATAACGCAACACCTCACAAGGCCTGCCAAACGTGCGAACTACTGCAGCAATTCAAGTGGGAGGTTTGGCAACATCCTCCATACAGTCCCGACTTAGCGCCATGCGACTTTCATCTTTTCGGTAAGCCCAAAACGGAACTCGGTGGACAACGATTTCGAAACGATGAGGGGGTGAAAGCGACTATCACTGTGTGGTTACAGAAGATTTCTATGCATCCGGAATCGAAAGGTTGGTTGATCGTTCGGATAAATGTTTAGGGTCTCTTGGGGACCATGTGGAAAAGTGAACCTACATTGTATGCTGCTATAGCCATGTTGCTTTTGTATAGGTGGTGTAATAAATGGCCATACCGTGAAAGTGCAACTTACTTTTTGATCTCCCCTTGTATATAATGACCAGTCATAATTAGCTATAAGAGATTTATATTCAGTCCAACTCACTTCCTTAACACAATAATAATTATATATACAAGACTGCTCTTTTTGTTTGGGGAAATTAATATTTCCAATGTTAAATTTAATATTAATACTACGATGGTTGCGTTTTGATATTGTATCCATATCAATGGATGTAATTATCCAATGTCGTGGATAAAATATTTGGTCAATTGTTGATTTAGATTTGGGAGTAACCCGCGTCGGGACATCAATTGCTGGTAATATTTGAAAGAGCTCAGCTATGTTAAGTAATGCTTGTCTTGCAATGTAAGTACGTGCAAAATCAATATTAAAATCACCCATTCTAAATTTAGTTGACTTTAAGTTACATTCAACCAAAATATAATCCAACCTAGCTAGTGATTTGCTAGCAAGCACATTTGCCTCGATATTATTACTAATCAGAAGAACAACTCCCCCTCCTCTAGTTGGTTGATCGGTTCTATACAACATATAATTATTTGGACATATATTAAATGAACTATAATCTTCTGTGAGCCAAGTTTCCACGAGTGCACAAACTTGAACTCCACTTGATCCTAACCATACATCAGTATCATCTACCTTGTTAACAATTGATCTCACATTAGCATATGCAATTGAAATGGTTTCAATGTTACGTGATCCCCTGATGTCAAAACTAGTTATTAGTTGTTGACGAGGAGAGCCTCGCATAAGCAGGATCACGATAAGTATTCTCCACCAAAATAGGACTTTTTCCTCGGAATAGTCGTACTGTAAGGCCTCTTGGCCACGCAATCTCCTGCTATTTTGGATCGTTATCTTTTTTACTGATCTGTAAGAAAAAGTAATTTGACAAATGGCCACTTTTGGTTTTCCATTTGCCGCACTCCAATACCCTTATATGTTGAGCTATTAGTTATTAGCAAGCTCAACAGGCATTAAGGTTGGCTCCAAATTACCAATGCATAATCTCGTATTGGTGCTTTTCCTTATAGGTAGATCCCAATTATTATTGTTATTGATTCTGTTTACTTTAGGTTGATTATACATAGCACTTGTATTCACTATTTCAGTTGTGTATTGTCTTTCTGAAGTCGCAATATTTTGCACATGATTAGTCACTTGTCCATTATTATCCAACAGTTTATCTTGATCCGGGCCAGTCAACATGGGTGACGTATCTTTATTTATAAACATTTCCTGGTCAATCAATAGAAAAGATTCTACTTCATCGGATCTGGTCACCTCTAAAGTTTGGGGTTAGGCACTTTTTTTATTGGGACCACCATCACCTTGCAACAAAGGCGTGGTCTCAATAGCATTAATTTCAGTGGAGAATTTGTAAACTGCTTCTGTGGAGACGACTTTTCAATATACGTCAATAATTTTGTTAACGTCGATTCCGCTGCTGTTATCAAAGTTGTTACCTTGTCTGTCAGATTTTTAACCAATTGAGTCAATGTTTCTTGTGTCGATTCCATCACACCTTTAATAATTGCTGATATCATAATATCCTGATTTTGGTTCAGATCATTGTTGCATGGTGAAAAATGTTGTATATTTTTCAGATTCTGACACTCATCATATATCAAGTTAATCTTATCCATAAAATCATTATGTTGTTTATTCCTAAACAATTGAGAATTCTCAGTATGCAGATGTTTAGCTAATTCTTCTAAACAGATGGCACCACTGTCTTTAAGTTCCATGCACGGCTTCATCAAATTCTAAATTGATTCTTGAAACTCATCAAATTTCTTAATAATCAATTCTCTATGATCTACCTTTTGGTTGCATTTAATTCCAGGGTATTCTATCGCTAGTTCTTTAAGCTCATTCAGCTTATCTCTCCAATGTTGTGTTGATAATGTCAAGTTCTTATCAACAGGTAAAACTTTGTTGTCATCCATACTGGCAGCCATTTGCAAAAAAAAAAAAAAAAATATTACTTTCACCGTTAGAAAACGATTGAACACAGAAGGGTTAATTTAAATCTATGAACTCAAATACACCGTGTTTTTATTGGATAATTTTTGCCTATAAAAACATCCATTTGTATGGGAAAAATAAAAAATTGTTAAAATGATCTGATTTTTTTCAGGGTGGATCAAATTCGATGACAATGCAATATTTAATAGTTTTTACTGTGATTTGTGCCCATATTAAAGAAATACAAAATATTAAAAATTTGGTAAAGGCTTTTTGCAGTAATGTATTACCTATAAATTCAAGATCTGCTGAATTAAGCTCAAATTAAACTGAAATGTAACAAAAAATATAAGGAAAAATAAAATAAAAATTATAATAAAAATTTATATAGGTCATTAACCCATAAGACATTGAAAAGTTCTCAGTCATTTTTGATGGGTAGAATCCTAATAGTAAAATAGTCGAAATTTTTTTTTCTATTAGTTTTTGGGGCCGCGGCCCTCCGGCGCCCAGCTGTATAAACACATTTGGATTAGAAAAATTCTGACATATTTAAATGCAGATGGAATTTTTTTTTATCGGAAAAAGTTAGCTGACTCCTCTGCTGATAAAAACACAGTGGATTTGAATTCATGGCTTTATATTAACCAGTCTTCGTTCAATTGTGTTCTAACACTGGAATTAATATTCTAGCCCTTCAGAACAATAATTAACCAGTCATATATGTTTTCATTCATAAATTTTTATGAAATTCATATGTTAAAAGCTATTGTAGACGATTTCCAGATAAAGCTCACCCACTCTACTCCTCCAAGACTCCAAATTGTTCTGTTGTCGTGATGTGATAGAATGCCATCTATCGCTATTGGTCAGCAGTTGAGACCATGGCTGCTGCCGAAGAAATTAGAAGTTAAACTCGTTCTTTAAAATGAGATTATTGTTATAGACATATTTCATTTCTAAATTTATAAAAGCTTCATTAAATTTATAAAAGTAATGAAGATGGGTATATAAATAATAAAATTTCTAGCTAAATTACCATTTAAAATAGTATGGTATGCTAAAACGAAGTACTTAGATCTTTTTTAGGATAAGATTTTTTTTTGCGGCCTATTGTGAATTGTGGCCTATAAACTGTTATTTTTTTTTTGTTCGATCATCAAATTTGCAGCTGCGACCTAAAGTGAATGCGGTAAATATTATTTCTGGATGATTAATAAGAAATTTTTAACTAGAATCAAAGAATACATGTGATAAGATTGAAGAATGGATATTCTACATATGCTGAACATATTCCTCAATACTGGACATAAGTTCAGCACCATCAAAGATTCTCAAATCCACCTGATAGTGAAATACACGAGAGCATAGCCATGTACAATGTGAGGATGGAGCTATACTCCTGAATAGACAGATTCAGGGGGGAGGCCGTGGCCTGATGGGCTTTCACTGAAACTACAACCTCAGAAGTTAAGCAACATCAGGCACGGCTAGTCACTGGATGGGTGACCATCCGTGATTCATAATCTTCATCCCCCCCCCCCACCTAACCTAACCTAACCTAACCTAACCTGGCTGCTGTGACCATCATACAGCAGGCGTTAATCCAGGTTCATCCAGGGACCCAACTCGTCGGCTTCAGGCCATACAGGCCCTGGATGGACCTATTGGATTATTGTGATCAATAAATAAATAATATATCCAGTGAAGATTACAGGGCTAAAACATTAAAGGATTTTCAAAAATACCACTGATGAATGATATTTTATTTGCAATATTTAGAAATATAAAATTGATTTCAAGTTCATTGTTAAATTTTTGCATGGCGGCTGCTGTTTATTATTGGCATTTTACAGTAAACATAGAACTTGTTTTTTTACTTTTCTTGAGCTGTGCACATTTTATAATTCATCAAGGGAACCATTTGTTGAAATAATCAAAATTTCTCGTACATCTTTATAATTTTTATATTTGTTTTAAATTTTGTCATAAAGCAATCATGCTTCAGAATGAGTTACGTAAATTTTAATTAAAAAAAATACTTTTTCACTTTTGCTAGTGTAGATTATTTTGATTGTTTTTATACTTGATGTAGAAGCAATTTTGTACATACCTGTTTTTGAACTCATTTATTCCTATTTTGATCATGATCTTTGTTGGCAGGTGATGCCTGGTCTTTTATTATGTTTTGTATTACGTTATGATGCCTACAAAAAAAATCAGGTGAATTCTGCTGAGACAGGTGTCCCTCCACCAAATCATCTAAATAAAATCAGTTACTTCCACTGCTCTCTTATCGGCTATTTTTTAGGTAATCTTTTTTATCATTTTTGATTCCTTATAACTTATTACAATGAACATAATTTCATATGATATTAAGCATTTAAGCCATTGAATTGCCAGCTTTGATCTTGTTCGGTTGTTTATTAATAATTTCAAGGTTCAATGTGGGCATTCCATTTTTTGATACATAAGAACTGATTTTTCAGTATATACTTGAAGAATTTTTTTTACTTACTATCTCAAATACAAAGCTTTCATCAAAAATAGTAATTTAAATAGTCTCTCTCATATTACCAAAAATAAAAATAATGAATTCAAGGTAACTTTATTTAAAAGATAAGTAATTGTAAAAGGTTATGTATTCTGGATTTCATTTGTTAATGAACAATATTACAAGGAGCGGTCAAAAAGTAATGCATCACAATTAATTTATACGACACAAACAATGCTCGACGCCTGAAATTTTGAGGAGTCCTACTTTGAACTATCTGCCTCTGTTGTGTGAAGTTGCAAATTCTGTCACTAGATAGCAGTACAATAGCAGATTTTAAAAATGTTCTATTTGCCTCTTGCAAAGTCTATAAAGATTTTATAGATCTTGCCTCTTGCAAGCTGCAAGATCGCTATCTGACGAGAGAATTGCGAAACTACTTTCAGAGTTATACCTGCTATCAGTGCTCTCTGTGCACACGAATGGTTGTTTAGGGTGGAGTATTTTTTTTTATCAGATTGTATTTCAATGTATTAACAATCATATACAGTAGAACCTCCGTATAGCGAAACTCAACGGACCGGCAAAATCATTTCGCTATATAGATATTTCGTTGCATGGAGGTGGTGCTGAAATTTATGTATATATATTGCATATATATAATTGCATTTATGTATGTATATATTTTAAATTTAGTATTTATATATAAAAATTTAGTGTTTTATATTAATTTGAATGCTTCCTAATATTAAGAACAAAACTTTTTCGATACTTGACATCGCTGCCTATCTAAAGTCATCTAGGCCACCATCGCTGAAAATTTTGTTTGGATCGCAATTATTTTTTCTGAAATAATTAAAATTTGAAAGCAGAACGGGTCGAAAATAATATTTTAATATGTATTTTACGAAAAATTACCGATAGAACGTATCCATTAGCAGGTACATTAAGGCCGACGAGTGTTTTTTCGTTGGCCTCGGTAAAATTACATTTCACAAAAATGTTTATGGGCTTAAACTTTCAATAAAATAAATTCATAAATTTGAGCAAATATTAAAGTTTTTAATATAAAAAAATATTCCGAGTTTCGAAAGCTTTTTATAGTAGTTCTTGTGCCGAGAAAATAAATTTTTAACATGCTTACACATTTAAACTCCTCAGCAGGCTGCCATTATTGCTGTGCAGTGCATCATGGGTAGTTTGGTGCGATAAAGTTGTTCTCGGGAATTCTTCGTAATTTTGCTGATAAAATAAGCCTAATGCCGTAGCCGCAGCTGACTGGGCAGAGCTTGTGACATAAGAACTTGTTTTTAACTTTGCTTTGCGATGATTTTAACATGTTTTTAACTTGATGTTGGCCGTTTGCGATGATTTGGTTTGTTGGTTGTCCGGTCATGCTAAGTGAGGAAACCAAATTTCGTAATAAAGAGCTAAAATATATCTTAAAATTTATTGTCTGGACTGAAAAAATCCTTATGTTATAGGGATAATTACGCTATAAAGATTTCGCTGTATGGAGATTGAAAAACCATTAAATCAGTAGGATTTTTGCCGGGACCACAGAAAAATTTCATTATAGAGAGAATTTCGCTATATCGACGTTCGCTCTACGGAGGTTCTGCTGTATTAAACAAACAAACAATATTATGGGTTAAAACCTTCTGGAAAGTATCTGCATTCGTTTATCTCTCTATTACAACCAACAATCACTACAGCTTTTGCTTTTCAACAAAGACAAATTTGTTTGTATTACAACTCCTCTCCCTAGCAAACAGCTAACAAACATGAAACCAAAACTCTGGTTTTGCAAATCACTAGTGGCTAACTTGTGACGGGATATATGGTATAAATATCGTATTATATGGCCCGACACAGCAGATATGCTCTTAAGTTGACGATTGATTCAGTCTGTTATACTAAATTTTTGTTTTATTAGCAACGATCCCACCTTAAATCAAGGAATGATTTCTCTTATATCCCCCACACCGTTTCCCCCCTTCTAGAACCTAACATTTTATTCTATTTGAGTAAATCAAAATAGGTAGAGAACGCACGAAATTATTCGACTTTTATTTTATACATGGCGGGTGTTGTTCGAAATCAACCACGTTTCTCTCCTTTGTCTATCCAGTTGTGGCAGGAAGAGGGGGAGAGAGACAGTGGGAGCTCGTTGCGGAAATCGGGTCGGCATGGCAACGCTCTGATCCCTTGGGAGCTCAATCAGATAGATTCATGGAAGTGGCATGGAGTAGCCAATGAAAATCAAGTTTTCTCGTCGTAAATTTGAAAAGGAAAAGCAGGACTATAAAAAGAAAAATGCGTGGCAGAGAGGGTGGAGTGAAAACTGTCTCTCTCTAGAGCTCTCTCACATTGTTTTTTTACTTCTCTCTGAGCAAAAAGTTCTGATACAAATCTCTTGGCTGAAACGTAGAAAAGCCCGTAGAGAAGGGGCGAGCAGATCCACCGCCGTGAGGCAGCGGCCGTATCCAACCACCTCATGTGGGTAGACTAATATCCTATGCGCCCCGATTGGAGTGATTTCCATCCACGAGAGCATTCCAGTGGCAGAGTAACCATGTCAATCCCATTTGCCAGTCGTTACCAACCCAAAATCTTGAACGGTACTTGGTGAGTAGGAGACTGTTGATCGAAGCAGAAATCACACTGGAGCATGTGCCCACTGGAGCAGATGAGGCAAGCAACGGTTAGGCACATGGAGGCACTGAGCTGATTTGGGTAGCGGCTTGATGCAGGTGTGTGGTGACTATGCCTAGCGCGGGCACAAGGGACAGGCAGAGAGGGTGGACGAGTGTTATCTGGCTGGAGTGGGAGTGGGAGTCGGCAGAGGCAACCTATATTGCCGTGTGTTGCATTCCGGATTCCGGGATAAGACTTCGCCATCTCTGTTTCCTTGGGGTCTCGGAGGCATAGGTGGCAAACCCCACATCGCGGTGTTCTCAACGCAAAATCCAACTTGCAGGCCGTGCGAGAAATGGTTGTGTGGGGGCGCTCCTCAAGTCCGCTCATCGGTGCGTGCCAGGAGCAACAACATCACAGCAGTGCGAGACCACATCGAGCTTCGACAGGAGAGTGCAGCAGATCACAGAGAGACCATCAAGCCTAGGCCACAAGTAAGGGAACCAACCAACCCATCCCAGCGGACAAGGTGCCGTGTTTTGCAAGGGATGATCACAGAAGCAATCGAACAGTTCTTCAGACTACGTGACAGATAAGTGAAAGTATTGTTTAAGCGGGCCCGCGCGTAAATTAAGGACAATCGTTCAATTGGCAGAAGTGAGTGGCTGTTAGTGCATATGAGACATGTATCAAATTTTAGTGCCGACAGAGACGGGCGAATCGGAACGACAGAACTTTAGAGCAATGTCCAAAATACATATGGTTGAATATTATTGTGTTTTAGTTTAATTTTAAATTAGATTCACCAAATTTACATTTTTTTTAATATAACTATCTTAATCCTTGAATGACTTGTGTTTACTTGTTTAGCTGTTTATTATTTAATATTTTTTTTTATCTACTTAATAAATTTCCTTCATTAAGATTTTAATATAGTGCATTCTTTCCCTCAGTAGAAATTTAGTAGCAATTAAGTAAAAAGGGGGGGGGGGAGACCAACCTAGCAGGGCTTATTGGTTGACAACAAAACTGAGAGTAACACTATACGATCACAGGTAAAAAAGGTAGCTGTAATTCTTTTTTTTTTTTTTTTTTTTTTATTACTCAGAATAGTTAGCTAAGGAAGTGCAAGGGATCCTAGGAAATAGGGGATTTGAATTACAGGATTAATAGCATCCTTCACCACGAGAAGGGGCCATCGTTTAGTTAAACAGGCGTCAACATCCCAGTGATGTGGTCCATGCTACAATCTCACACTCTCTTGCTACACTGAGCTCACTGGCAGTATCATCATAAAAATCTTCAGTCAGGTCAGGAATTACAGAGCTGGCAGAGATCAATGATTCCTCCTTTTATTTTTTTTGTACTGCTTATGGCATGCACCCTTCAAATTTGGATAGCCAGCCTGGTGGCTGAGAGGGCTGGGGCATAGGTTTTCCAGTTCTCGAATCCATCGGGTTGCGGGTATCAATCCCGCCGTTGGCTTGGATATTTGCATTTGTCTCCATTGAATATTAGTCTTGTGAAAGAGCCCATAAAACCTAACGAAACAAACAAACAATCAGATTTGGATTACAGTTTTTCTGCATAGGATGGATTGCTCAGGTCTCTGCATACACAGCACTGATAAAATGTTGACTACAAACTTTAAACCATTTTATCGGATACTAGTCATTTCTATCCTTATTGAAAAATGCAAACAAAAACTTGAAACATTTACATTGATAATGATAACATTGATGAACCATTCTAAATTCATTTGGCTAACTAGCTAACGAGCAATAAACAGCTTTAACTAATTAAGACTACAGTGTGTTGTGGATTGAAATTTAAAAATATTGGCGATGAAGGCAACTTTAGTTTTTCTGTACATTTCAGTTATCCCTTTTTGTCTCTGATGTGGGAAATAAATAGCTGACAGAAAAGAAAAAGAAAAATTTTCTTTTAGAAAAAAAACCAAAAAGTTGTCTGTGGTCCAAAATTTTCCTTTCCTAGCATATTGGATCCCCAAACAATATCATATAGGGATATGAGTTCTGCTTATAAAGTTTTAGTACGTGTAAACGTTGTCTGTGGTCAGGAATGTTTGTTTTGTTTTGCTTTCCTCTCTGAAAATACTTTCTCCAAACTGCCACTTTGCGGTGTAACGGTTGCACTTGCAGAAGGCGAATACTTTTGGAGAAACAAATTGTAGTGCATTACTTTTTGAACACTCCTTATAATAAAGTAATTCATGTTTTAATTAATCAATTGCCAGAAATTTTGCTGATAAACAATATAAGAATTAAACGTTGAACAGAGTTATGTAAATGAGAAATAAGTTATAGCCCTACCAGCAAATTGTGAAAACTGATACCAAGGAAACCAGCTGGGATAAAATACATCCTCACCCTGAAGCCACTGTTAAATGAATTACTTTTAAATTCATCTTTAAAAAGGCTTCTTTCTTTTGCGATTAATACAAAATTAATTTTCCTCAGAAGAATCAAAATAATTTTTTTTGTTTGAGATGTTGCTTGAGCATGGTGATCAAAGGGCGATTAAAAAAAAAAGGAGATCTGAATGATAATAAAGGATCTATGCAATGAGGCTATGACACCTGCTGATTGGCTGATGAACTTAAAGGAAATATCACATAGTTGCACAAAGGGCTAGTGATGAAATTTTGTGTATGTATAGTTTATGCTGTACATAATTCAGTACTAAAGAGAAATTTTCCAAAATGGATATTGTTGTTAAAATTGCAAATTTCGGGGCTTATTTAGGATTTTTTTTTTTTTTTTTTTACATGAGAGGGATCAAAAATTTTATTACAATTGTGTTTTTTTTTAGAGAAAAGAACAATAAAATGTATTTTGTATTTGATAAAATATAAATAAGCCTACTGAATACTTTGGTGATTTTACTTCCTTTAAATTTTGGTTTTAAAAACCTAAACCATCAAAACGAAAAAGACTAAAATCCTAAAATCCTAATTATTTGCAAAATTTCTCTTTTGTATTAAATTATGTGCATCATAAAGTATACGTACACAAAATTTCATCAAAATCCCTGTTTGCAACTATGAAATGTTTCCTTGGTAGCCAACATAATGACCACTTGATCTATTGCAGGATGAGCTATATTCGTGACTTGTTGGACTATAGTAACCTCAACTACCAAATCTTTTAACAAGCTATCTATATTTTCTATTCCTCTTTATACTTTTTAGAGTCCAGGACATTAATTACCAGTGAATCTATTTGAAACTCAACCTAGCAGGAAATTAGACTACTGAGGCTTACAAGGGGAGAGCCAGGTCTGTTCAGCATGGATTTAACTGAAATTTAAATATGTTGTTACGCACCCCTCCCACTATTATGTGGCAGTGTTGGCATCGCTAGTGAATAAATCTAGTTCGGTAAGCTAATGCCATATTAACGAAAATCTAGCTAATTATCGCTACTGCTAAAGCTATATAGACGAAAATCTAGCTAATTATCGCTACTGCTAAAGCTATATAGACAAAAATCTAGCTAATTATCGCTACCGCTGTGTCGACGAAATTCTAGCTAATCTTTGCTATATTGATAAAAAAAAAAATTACACAGCTATAGCTACGCTTTGTGATGTGATAAAGAGAAGGGTAAAACAACTTTATTCAGATGAAAAGGACAAACAATCTCTTCGGCTGTGACTACTGTTGCCTCACCCTCTTCCCCCAACCCCAATATTTAGGTAGCCAATTTTCAGCGAAATACAAGCAAAATATCACTTGGATTTAAAAAAAAAAAAAAAAAAAAAGCTAGCGACGCTAGAAATGTGCTGACTCTGTTTGGGGAAAAAAGAGCGCTATTTTTAGCGGTAGCGGTGCCAATGCTGTTATATGGTATAGTAACTCATGCTAATGGGCATTAGCTTATGAGATATAATTATTTAAAATTAGTTATGTAGGTTATTGTTATATTTAGAATTGTTTGCAAATTCGGACAGTGTGACATTCAAGTAGTCAGTGTGGTCTTGTGGATAAGTTGATAGATTACGATGCTAAAAGTCCTGGGTTAAAATCCTGCTCCATTCCCAATTTTATTTAATTTAATTTTTTCAACATGTTTTTGAACAAATTATATAAGAAACAATATTAATTATTAAAAATGTATTTTTATAATTTTTTGCATATTATATTTCATTTGAGGAAGGTAACCAATTATTTATTTTTACTAAGTTATTATTATATTATTATACCGGGTGGATACAAAAATGAACCGCCCTCTTTATTTTCGTAACTGAAGCAGAAATGTCAATTTTGATGAATTCAATGAATAGGAAGTTGTGGGTGACCTATCCCATGGTGCACTTTTCATCATCCCAATTATGCAAATTAGGACACATAAAATCCTATCTTAAAAACCGTAACAGATCACAAAAAAATCCAATTGAAGACTTGTTCAGCATGGAATTCTGAACAAAACAAAAAAAAACTTTCCAAAATCCGATGAACGGATCACCAACAATCACATGTTGAATATATTAGTTACTTCCAAATGTACTTCACAAAGACATTTGAATGTTCAACATGCAAATCAAGAAATTACCAAAAATTACCATAATAACATTCACTTTCATGAGGAAAAGCAAATAAAAGGCATGTGTCAGCATGAAGAAGACGGAACAATTCCAGGATGGCGGGCTACACTGTGGCTGTTTGTAAATGTTATTGTTGGTGATCCGTTCATCGGATTTTGGAATTTTTTGTTGTTCTTTTTTTTTGTTTTGTTCGGAATTCCATACAGAACAACTCTTCAGTTGAAATTTTTCGTGTATATTAAGATAGGATTTGAATGTGTCCTAATTTGCATATTTGGGATGATGTAAAGTGCACCATGGGATAGGTCACTCACAACTTTCTACTAGAGCTTCGTGACAGCACATTTATCGACTATACACGCCTTAAACAAATCGTTCTCTTAGAGTGCTCTAGCCCTCGAATCTAGAGACATCAGAAAATAGAAAAACTAGGCCTTTGCCAGTATGCTTATTCTAAAATAAAATGATAAGCAATTCTCAATTTACAATTCAACTAAGAAAAGCAATTTAATTTTTAAACAACAAAATTACTACATGTGTTCAAATAATTCCTCAATATCATAAACTAAACTCGTAACGTAAAAGTTTTAAACTCTCCACATTTCTCCCCATGTTATGGTGTATTATATTGAAACCGATATAAAGATTGTGAAAAATCGTAGATCGAAAAAACGGAAAAACTTTAGCATCAATCCTTTTATTGAAACTATCGGAAAAACTTTAGCATCGAAACTTTAGTATCGCCATCTATAGAGAAGATTCTAAAAATAAGCGATGAGTTTTGAAGGCCTTGAGAAAAAACAGGGCCTTGGTTTTTTTTTGGAAATACATTCTAAAAGTGTGGGTGATCCAAAAGTGTGGGCGGATCTAAAGATCGTGGTTGCATTTCTGGTTTAAAAAAATTTTTTTTTTCCGTTCTGATCCTGTCTCTTCTCCCCTCCCCCCCCCCCCCC
>JAHWFO010081857.1:369838-432860 GCA_023313115.1 Rhysida immarginata
TTTTCGAGTTATTCTGCTTTGTCAACTTAAAATTTACACCCTGTATAGTTTATTCTACAGGGTCTTTATAATTAAAGTTCCATTTTGACATGGCCATAAAAAAAACTACTGGACCAAAAGCTATAATACTTAGTAAGGGCAAATACTTAGTAAGGGCTATAATACTGGACCAAAAGGGCATGGGAAGTTCATGCACATAAAAAAAAGAAATTGTTTCAAAAGATCACCACCAGCATGGAATGGCACTCTATGCAATATTCGTATACGAAATTAGACACGAAGACACAGGTTAGCAAGTCTTTAATCGTTACTAAAATTCTTTCAGTAAATGATGGAGGCCACATTCAACATGTAACTAATTTTAGTACCGATTAAAGACTTGTTAACCTGTGTCTTCGTGTCTAATTTCGTATATGAATATTGCATAGAGCGCCATTCCATGCTGGTGGTGACCTTTTGAACTAATTTTTTTTTTTGATGGGTATGAACTTCCCATGCCCTCTGGTATAATATTACCAAGTATTATAGCTTTTGGTCCAGTAGTTTTTTTTTTTATGGCCATGTCTAAATGGAACTTTAATTATAAAGACCCTGTATATAAACTAACCAAAAAAGAAATTAATTCGACTTTATTTATCATATCTATAGTGAAATCATTTTCATGGTAGGGTACCTCATTTTGTCAAAATCACTTTTCGTCACATTAAACGTGTTTATCCGAAACCAATAATCGTACATACTGATTTAGTTGTTATGCATTGCCAATAACCTGTCCTATTTTCATTAGGAAACATTTGCTTGACACTCTGCTTGGGGTAGAAACTTGTCTCCTGGTGTAGCCGCCCCCACCCCCGCAAATGATATAGCTTACGTCAAGCTCGCATACGAGGTATGGCGTCGGGTGAGGGGAGGCTAAGGGTTCGGGACCGAATAAGAAGTTCACCCTGATATTGCGACATTTTTGTTATTAAGCTCTTTAATTTCCATGCTAATCCAAGTTACATTTCAAATTTACATAAACAGTAATTTAGACTATTAATGTCTACTAGGGGCCCCTTAGTATAACTACCTTCCTAAGAAACTACGCTATTCAGAGCGGCATGCACTGCTTGACTAAAGCAAATTGGCACTCGAGTTCACTCATGGCTATTGGCCAGCATATAATTCTATACTATTCATTTAGTGAGGGAGCATGTGGGCTCTTAGCCATCCCATCAGAAACTTCACCGCGCCTCGGAATAAATATTCCTACTGACAAGACGCTTGAACGCGTAACGCAACTCCTTTGATTTCACAACTAAGGGGGGAGTGCAGAGACCCCTCTTGGCCAGCGCGAGAGACCCTGACTTGATGGCCACCGGCGAGCCAAGTGTTCTGTTGGCGCATTCAGCAGTTTGCTTCAACTTGCGCACTCTCAAGACGGTGAACTTTACACATTGAACTTCCTCAAATGAACGCCCTGTAGTGAATAGCCAATGCCAGTTCACGAACGGGGTGCATGACTACCAACTATGATTAATTAACTCAAAAGTACATTCCATAGTCATTCAATTACTTCTTTTACAAGTCGCGTGCATAATAGTCAGTTTACAAGCTATTTTTGTGAGCGGTAATATAAACACCGCATGGGTGTAGCGTCGTCACCGTGAACGTTCAACAGTTGCTCTCGGCAGGAGGACCGACTGCATACGGGAACAGCACACTTTCTAGTGTTCGTTTAGCTTCTTGCCCACGATGTTTTAATATAAAGTTAAGGTCACTCACCATATATCTTCTTACTGCAACTAAACCAACTCTGTGTATTGTTCCGAATTCATTTCTGTAACGGGCTACTTAGGCGGCGGCAGCATGGCGGCACCATCGCTTCGATTCCCATCAACATCGTGTACGTATTCATCTCGCTTGCATGACGCATCCTATGTCCGTTTCCAAATTCTCACAGCAAAGAAAAAACATAATGAAACTTGATAAAACAAAAACATACTCTTAAAACAAAATAGTGAGGAATACTTCCCACATGTTCGCTTATTCGAACGTCGGAGACGATGAACACTCGAGCATAAGAAGGGTACGTCTATAATCAACGAGGAATTTTACAAAAAAAAACAAAAAACATATATATATAAACTATATGCAGAACAACATGACGTATATCAATCTTATGAATTGCGATCGCAACAATCCTCCGCTGGAAGCTGCTGTGATCTTCTTGGAAAAACCTCCTACAATGGCAGCTCCAACAGAGGATTAATTATGATCGCTCACGCAATAACAACAAACAACTCTTCAACAACGAAAACATAATGCAACTCACTTTTATACTTTACAACAAACGAAGACGCCTACAATAATAAATACGCCAAATGGGTGGATTTACACTTTCGTGCACACTTTTTGCCAAACTTTCAAGATTTTCGCCGAAATGCACCCAAATGGGTGGATTTACACTTTCGTGCACACTTTTTGCCAAACTCCCATGATTTTCACCGAAAGTCAGCCACATTACAAGAACGTAAATTAGCTGCAACAAAATTCCATAAACATCGATGCTAAACTTTCACACACTCACCTCCCCCCTTATATTCTCTCATCGGACATACGTGACGAGCCTTTAACTAGCACGTTACACTGGGAACATACATGAGCTGCGATTGGAGAGAGAAATGGCGGGCTGCTGCTTCTTCTACTTACTTTGAAGAGCTTGTATCAATTAACGAAACATGCACGATCCCTAGAATCAAATAAAACTCTTATGTACCGTAATCCTCTACTGTAATGCTACCCTTTGTATAATGCGATTCCACTTTTTCGGCCCGAAAAAACAACAAAAATGCTATCCACTTGTATAATGCGAACCCCATTTTTAACTCCTCGTGAGAAATAAAATGTGCAAAAATATACAGGAAGAAACTCTTTATTTTTACATTTTTAAATAATCTGGATCTTTACAATTTAAAAACCTCCAAAATCTGATTCATCTGTGTTCTTCGAAGAGGTCTTTCCAAAGTTTTTATGTTATGACTCGCCACACCGTGCCTGTTTATAACCCAAAATGATTTCAATCTGGGAAATGTCCCAAAAATAAATTGAATTTTGGTGAACTTAAACTTTTTATAATTTTGAACAAAGTTCAGTTACATACATTTTTGCATTTCTGCAATGTTAAAATTATATAAAGTCTAAATTCACGAAAATTCAATATATTTTTGGGACATTTCCCCCATTAAAATTATTGAAGTTTATACCCTTATATTAATAGAGAAAGCTTCCCACTCACACATTGACAAAAAAAAAAAAAAAAAAAAAAATATTAAATTTTAATGAAAGATCAAGTAAACTTTATTCAGTTTAACACTTTTTATAACTTCACTGCATAAGCTTTGGTTCGAGGCAGTTTGCGATCTTTGGAAAAAGTTAGTTTCGTATTACGGTAGCTGTTGGCGACGAGAAATTCAAATAAAAGTGATTTAATTTACTTTATAATGAACTGGACACTGAATATGCAATGTAATTAATGTATAATATATGCTAAATTCGTGTGAATATCATCAGCACAGAAAGCAACTTCGACAGAAGCAACTGCCTCAACTTCATAGAGGCAATTTGGAAGTTTATAGACCTAAAATCGAAAGTTTTATTACAAATAGAAATGTAAAAATGCATGTGATTAAACTTTCTTGTCTTTGTTCAAAATTATATAAAGTTTAAATTCACCAAAATTCAATTTATTTTTGGGACATTTTCCCCATTAAAATCATTGGAAGTTTATAGCCCTACATTGATAGGGAAAGCTTTCCCACTCACACATTGACAAAAAAACAACAACAGAACATCAATTTTATTAATAAAAAATCAAGGAATCTTTATTCAGTTAACATTTTTCATAACTTCACTGCTTAAGCTTTCTATATCTTGTAGCTTGGTTCGAGGCAGTTAGCAAGTGTAGCGATCTTTGGAAGAAGTTATACTGGAAGACAGACCATTTCCTACAGGACAGTTTCCTACCCGGACAATTTCCCACCGCCAAATGTCTCACTCGGACAATTTCCTACCGCAATTAAAAAATATATATCACTAGTAAAAATATTCAAATATATCACGTTTTAAACAAGAATATTAATAATTTTATTTTGAAGATTTTACAAACATTAATAGCAAAGTAAACCGTACATACATATACAATTAAATGATTTATATTGTTAAAGCCAAATGATATGTCCCAAGCCAGTCAGAACTTCCTCTATGAGCTTAATTCCTTCTCGATACTGGTTGCAGAGTGTCTTCAGTCTTCTTTGCATTTCTTTGTACTCTAATCTCTGCCGTTTCTTGGGTGGACGTCCTGAAGCCTCCTTTAAGATCGCAGTAGCTGCTGTAGCTTGCTGTGCCTGGAGACAGTCAATGGCTTTCCAAACTTTAGGATGACTGTGTCCAACCATATGAGAAAACTTATTGTTCCAGATTTCGGAGAAATTATTCGTCCTATGACTATCAGACACAGTCGCCTCGAACATGTTCCAGACAGCAGGCGGGAACATGGGTGCACGGTGTCTAACTTGTGACATGTCATGTCACTTGTGGGTGTCACATGGGCCCGACGGGAAGTAAATCTTTGCTAATATTCTTTTTCTAGCAATTCTTGTGTCATATATTATAGTTTGTTTTCTGATATTAGATTCATAAACTTTTTCGTTTAACTTTATATTTAATATTTTTATTCTGTGTTGCTTTTTTTAAGGGTGTAATTTTAAATAAATAAAATTAAAAGAATCACTTGACGCTCTCCGGCGTCACGCCTACGAAACAAGTGTGGGTGATTACCCGTATCAGACCCAATTTTATGGTATTCACACAGTGCCCTCATTCGCGGAATTCTTTCACGTACCTTGATGCTCGTGCTCAGAGTTCCCTGTAGTGAACATTGATGAAAAGTAATTGAGCTGTGTAGACATTGTAAGGAACAGCATGAGTTCCGTGCGTCCAGCAGGGGTGGTCATGATAGAGGCAGCGTTTTAGGCTAAGGGGCCCCTTTAGGCTAGCGTTGTCTGCTATGTATGTAGCACAACTAGATTAGTAGCATTAATTTAAGAGAAATCAAAGTCATTATTTTTATTTTGATTAATATGCTGGTAACGTTAATAAAAGTTGATTTTCTTTTGTAAATTGCTTCTAATGGTTTGTGTGTCTAGACCCTCAGCACCTCTTCCCTCACATATCAGTCCCGAATCCCGTTGATGATTTCCTCTCCCGACATATCAGCTTTGGTTGTGTGCTCGTTTGATAACGATTAGGGGGGGGGGACTCGTCACAAACTCGTAAAGTCCCTAATCTGTTTTGGACCCGTCAGTGTGTTCCACTGAAATCTGTCGAAATAATCAATAACGTCTTCTGCTCCATCTGGCATTCTGGCCCCGAAGCCAAGCCATTCCGTTTGAAACCTCTCTCACAGGCAGAAAGGCAAGACTGTCCAACATTCTCCCCAAAATAACCTCAGGAAAAAATTATGTAACCCCAAAAATGTAATTGCGGTGGGAAACTATCCAGTAGGAAATTGTCCTACTTTCAGTTTCATATTACGGTAGCTGTTGGCGACGAGAAATTCGAATAAAAAATAATGAATTAATTTACAGTATAATGAACTGGACACTGTATATGCTGTATAATTAATCTGTAACACGGTAATTTTGTTGTGAATTTCATCAGGACAGTAGTTCAAAACAGTTTGGAAGCAGAGACCATCAATACTGATGGTCTCTATTTGGAAGTAGCGATCTTTGGGAGGAGTTATTTTTGTATTAGATGTTAGCAATGAGAAATTCAAATAAAAAGTGACTTAATTTATTGTATTATGAACTGGTCACTGTATATGCAATATAATTAATGTATATTACATGGTAATTTCATCAGGACAAAACCACCTCCGGACAAAACCTCTTCCGGCCACAGTCAGTCGTTGCAGGGCTGATATTAATCCTTTTGTATAACACGATCCAACAAATTTAGGTGCTTTTTTAGGACAAAATTATTCGCATTTTAGCAGAGGATTTATGTTATTTTTAGACAACTAGTTAATACATATTTTCTTTAATCAGTCTTCCATAATTTCCATTTAATCGACGACCAGTTCAGCAGGTGTCCATTTTAAGCTCTTCCTACTAGAGAAAGCGGAAGTTGAGATAGGTGCAGACATGCACATTAACAATCAGTAATAACGAAAATTATGCATAAAATTAATAAATAAAATGTTTTTGAACATGTCAAATAACGTTCAATTTCCATTTAAAAATAACGAAAATTTTCCTTGGAATGCTTAAAATGAGTGACGAACAACGTTTTTGGCACGGCGTTTTAGTTGAGGAGAAATAAATTCTTTTCGATGTGAGTGATGAACTTTTCACCACAGACGTAAGGTTAAAAACTAAAAATATACTAAAAAATTTGACACCTGCTAAAAAATCAAGTTTTAATTGTACAGGCATTATTGAAAGTGTACCAATCGAAAGAAAAAGCTCGAATGCAGTTACAGTTTTGTTTGTCTGATATCTACAACCTGTGACAATAAAGTTTGGTGAATGATGGCATATTGAGAGTGGAATGCTCGCTTACATGGAACAGCAGTTACTATCCTTCAAAGTAATCCCCATCGATGGTAATGCACTTCTGGGAACACCTGTACAAGTCCTGGAAACTCCTGGCGTAGTCGTTTTTAGGGATAGCCTTCAGTTGGGTTGTAACATTACGTTGGATGTCTGGCCACTTCGGGGGGCGTCTTCTATGGTGTTCCGGCCTCCTCGGAACTGTTTAAACCACTTATAAACACACTTCAAAGTAATAGCACTTTCTTTGTAAACTGTTGTCATCATTTCATGAGTCTCTTTCGTTTGCTGATCTATTTTGGGTTTCGACCGCGCGTACTACGCCTTCTCTCTTCAATGTCCTGTTTAAACACAATAAACACACGCGCAGCGTTGATTCTCTAAAATTTGTTTAAACATGTCTCGACCTGTCTGGGGCAGGATACGACGATGGTGCACTCTTACGACCGTTAGCAATTTGACGTCATTCACCGAACTTTATTGTCACAGGTTGTATTAAAGTTTTTTTGTGAGAGCTGCTTAAAATCGTGTTTCCATGTTAAAGAATAGGGCAATCGCACTAGGCTGTCGCAGAGGCCTACATCCTAAATTCCTGGATATGTTAACTTTTTTATTGTATAATAAATGCATTATATTCTAAAAATTACGGTATAGGTAAAAAGAGAAGCATTTTATTAGTTGCTTATAATTAATTGGTGCCAAAATTCAAGCAACTAGAACAACCAAAACAAACTAGCCATATTGCGAAATATTTTATCGTTTAAATTTCTCCTTAGCCTAGATTTAAAGTTTGATATTAAAGGAGTATTGTTTATTTTTTCCCTTTTTTTTTCCCCACCAAAATTTCTGGATTAGCGGAAAATTGGGTTTAATCCGGAAAGTAGATCATTTTCCTAACTCATTGAAGTTACCTATCATCTGGTGCCAGATTAAAGTGCTTTTGCCATAATTTTTTATTATACACATGTATTACTTATTATATTTTTTTTTACACAAAAAAAAATGCCCCCCCCCCCCCCCCAAGTAAGAATATTGTTTTATTTTGGTATCTTGAAACACTTCTTATGTACAAGGATAGACACGCTTTTCCCCCTCTTTTGGCCAGGGAAAAGCCAGGCAATTTTTTTTGCATTAAATTGGTTGACACCCTGTTATAGGATTAAAACATGCAAAATTTTAAATTATATAATGATTTTAGTCTTTGAATTAGGTGATGCAAGAGGACACCACAAAAGTTTCATTAATATTAATTTAATTTTTTTTTTCCTAAAGGATTGTTGACAGCTACTGTATCATCAGAAGTTTTTAAAGCAGCACAGCCTGCCCTGTTGTATCTGGTTCCTTTCACGCTTCTACCTCTACTCACAATGGCTTACTTAAAGGTAATTTCATGATCCTATTTTATTATTTTATATAGTATAGCGTTTGATTGAAATTGTACAAGGGGAAGTCAGTATACAAATGGATATAGAAATGAAAAAAATAAGAGTACTGATTTGAAAACTACCTTATTACTCTGCATAATCTCCCTGTACGAGGTGCGTTTAAGTTCTGTGGTCTCCTAATTTATTTTTGAAAACTATTGACCCTAGAAAGCTGAAACTCCCATCATTTGTCCAATCAACCTCTAGCCGTACACATTTTTCACAATGCTGACTCATTGCCACTGCAAACACTTCTAAAGTAGTCTGTTCTGCCTACTGAAAAGCCGCTCGATGAGCAGAAGCTTTATTCCGTTCTTGCATAAGCAATTTTCCAGTAGACAAAACTAGTTCCTAAAGAAGCATTTGCGGCAGCCTACCAATCATGGTGTCAGCATTGTGAAATATGTCTATGGGTAAAGGTTGACATTGTGGACAAATCACGGAAGTTTCAGCTTTCTAGGGTCAATAGTTTTTCAAAAATAAATTAGGAGACCTTAGAACTTGAACGCCCTTGTACGTTGAGGCACTTGTCCCATCATTTCACAAGCCCCTCAAAACCAGTATGATAAGATTCTTTGGACTACTGCCTGAACCAGGCGGTGACTTCCCTTTGTACAGCTTCATGTCGCCTCGATTAAGAGGACCGAACAGCTTCATCGTAGGGAAAGTGTCCATCCTAAACATGGTGTTTAAGAGTGCCGAACAAATAGGAGTCGCTTGGAGCAAGGTCAGGGCTATATGGAAAATGCTCGAGGACTTTCCATATGGAATTTCTCACCATCTCCGTTGTCTTGTGGGATTCCGATATTCACAATTTTCTAGGATTCTGAGAGCATTCTGCTTATCATATAGCCTTGAATTTGTTCCTCACGACTTCCATTTATTCGGTCCTTTTAAACATTATCTTTCGGCCATGACAGCACCAAACATGCAGGCCGTTAGAATATCACCGCGTGTAGCCTGAAAAGATCGCTTCGTAAAATACAGGGAAATGTACCAAACAAATTCCTTACCTCACACATTAAATTCCTTCTAAAATACATTCAATAACTGTCACTGTTTGCCTACTATTTCTTAAAACCATCAGTTCATTTTTAGGGACATCCTGTAATTTCCCCTTTATAAGTAAGGTGGAGTCTATGGTGATTTTGTGACAGCTAACACCATGTAAAAATGTCGTCTAATCATTTCTTTGCTCTGGTGCAGTTTGTTTATTATTATTATTAATTTTACTTATCAATCCTTATTTTTTCAATGTAATTTAATTAACCTTTAATGTGCATACATAAGTTTATTTAATTACTTTTCCCTGCTCTTTGCCATCCAAATTTTTATACGGAAGTGGTGCCACCTAAATCACACACGGGTGCAAACTATATAAGAAACCAGGTGAGAGAATCAAAAGACAAGAGAGCCGATCGCATGAGTGTTGGAGACGTGAAACAACGAGATGGGAGAGACGCATCCGTCAATTCAACACGAGAGTGAACGAATGATGTATCGAGGCTGAAGCAGCACGTCTATAGCGGAAGCAACAGCATGGCTTCACGCCACGATCATGCTGTTGAATAGTTCCAGAAAGAAATTGTCTGACAACTTATAGGCTAAACGAACATAGAAGCTTCAACAGATGAGTTCGAAGAACTTTTATGAGCCTTCATTGAGTTGTTGCAGGAGTAGAGGGAACTTTTTTTTTTTTAGTGACATGTCAACTGTCGTGTCGGCGATCAACATCTAATTGTTGTCGCACACGATCTTCATATTTGTTGTGGTGTTTGTTTTCGTCTTATTCGTTCACATTCATATGTCATTATTGTCCAGAGACGAACGATCGTCACCTGTTGATTCGATTGCCATCCATTGCCAAACGATGACATGCCAATTTGTACCCGATCGTCGTCGAATATCTATGGGAGCAGGAGACGTTATCGCCAGGTAATACAATAGTCAATTATAATTAGTTCACGTCTCCCCCCTTTCACGTCACCGGAACCCGCTATACACAAAAGAATTTTGGTGTCAGAAGTGGGATATCGATTCGTTACCATTTCGCCAGAAAGAAAGCAATTCCTATGCGGAGTTCCAAGCCAAATAGCCGTCGATATGAGAAGCCAAATTTCACAGCCGAACACTAAGTTACTCCGCCACAGCCACGAGTGAACGCCGCTTCCCATCGCCACCTTAGAGAGAAATAAAAAGAACGCCGTTCGCACCCAGATTAACGACAAACCGGTGAAAAAAAAAGACATTAAAAATAACAGAGACTTACCTAACCAATAAGAGAAAATAATCCACGATGACAGTACCGCCAGAGTTGATGCAGGAGCTATCAAAGATGATAGCTTCGGCATTGCAAGTAGCGACCGATACGGCCGTAGCCCAGCTGGTGACGGCAACCCCCGCTCCTGGCGTGAAGCGTGCTTCGGAACTCGCCTCTCCAAGGCCCCCTCCATTCACAATGCCGCCGTTCCGGATGGACGACGAGACGAGCGTTGGGGAGTACTTCAAAAGGTTCGAATGGGCGTTACAGCTCTCAAACATCCCCCCTAGCCAGTATGCCGCCTATGCACGAGTTCACATGGGTGCAGAACTCAATGGTGTACTCAAAATCCTAGCCAGCCCGAAAGAACCGGAGGCAATTTCGTATGACAAATTAAAAACAATTCTAATCAGCCACTTTGATCGACTTCGTAATAAATATGTGGAAAGTGTAAAATTCCGGACAGTTATTCAGAACCCAGAAGAAACAGTGGCCCAATACACACTTCGATTACGGAAGAGTGCTGCACACGGCCAATACGGAGATTTTTTGGATCGTATGCTGATAGAACAGTTTCTCCATGGTTCTATCAGCATACGAGACACGCTCCCCCGAGACACGCGACAAGATCATCGCAAAACAACCAGATGATTTCGACAAAGCATACGCCATCGCCCAAAGTCTGGAAGCCACATGGGCCATCGGGAAGGCTGTAAACCAATCGACTCCAGAAGATACGAACAAACTTGGCTACGAAGCTCCAAGTACGAAATCGAACCATCGTTGGAGGAGTCGACAAAAGAAACCCCAGCGATCGAATGTGAGCAACGAGCGCCATCGTCTGCAACCAGTCGCCATTCAACCAACAGAAACAAAATGGTTCCAAAGAAACCGTGTGGCAGGTGTGGTGGTCTGCATTGGGCAGACACCTGTCCTTCAAGACCGCGGCCTGTTACTCCTGCCAGATGACTGGTCATATAGCCAGAGCCTGTCGTTCAAAGGCAAGAGGATCACGCCGTACCTCACCCAACGAAACACCAATGCCAATAGATCTCGTACAGTCTCTTAACCAAATTACGACCTCAAATCAGGTAGCCGCCCACACAAACCTAATAGACGTATCGATAGATGGCAATCATCTGCAGATGGAGGTTGACACAGGAGCACCTTGTGGCATCGTAGGCGTCACCCGTTTGCGAAAAATCAAACCTCACATACGCCTGCAGAAGACCGACCGGCAATTCCGAAGCTATACCGGTCACCAGGTGCGCTGCCTGAGGAAAGTGAGAGTCCGAGCCACCATCGGCAGCACGAGCCGGAATATGGACTTGTATGTTGTAGAAGAAAATTCTACAGGATTAATGGGTCGCGAATGGATTGCCAATTTCGTCCACGAAATACAATTTGACAAATTATTCGCACCCATTCAAGCCATCCAAGAGAATACAGGCAAAGGACTTCTGACCGAGGGACAACAATACCAGCTAAACAGTGTAGTGAAAGAATTCAACCACGTCTTTTCTACCACAGCAGGGAAGCTGAGAGGGCCACCAGCTTCAGTCCATCTTGCGCCAGATGCCACTCCCATGTTTGCGAAAGCAAGAGATGTCCCGCTTGCTCTACAAGAACAATATGCTGCCGCGATAGAGGAGAAAATAAAAGCCGGCTTCTACGAACAAGTCGACTTCTCCGAGTGGGCATCGCCGACCCACGTAGTGGTAAAGAAGAACGGTGCGCTGCGAATAACCGGAAACTATAAACCTACGCTCAACAAGCAAATGATCGTGGATGAGTACTCTATCCCAAAAATAGAGGACATATTCAAGAAGATGGGAGGGGCTGGGTGGTTCGCTCACCTCGACATCACGGACGCTTACACCCATTTACCAATCGATGCCAAATTCCGAGAGGTGCTGACTCTGAACACACTGACACATGGACTGGTGAGACCAACAAGAGCCGTCTATGGAGCCGCAAATATTCCAGCACTGTGGCAACATTGGTTGGGGGAGGTGTTCCGAGAAGCAGAAAGTGTAGTCAGTTTTTTTGACGACATCATTGTGTTTGCCCGGACATTTGAAAAACTGGTGGAAGCGTTACGCCAAACGCTGCGTCGGTTGGATCACCATGGTTTCCGTCTCAACCGCAAAAAATGTGTACTTGCAGCCACTTCATTAAACTGCTTGGGACATATTATAGACAAAAATGGCCTACATAAGTCTAATGAGCATATCATTGCCATACAGAAGGCCCCCATACCATCGTCTTCTGGGGAATTACAACTCTTCCTGGCAAAGGCAGCATACTATAGCGCCTTTATTCCCAACTTATCCCACAGAGCAAAGCCACTCCGAGAAATGCTGGGCCACGACAAGTTCGTGTGGACCGACAATGCACGAAAGGCCTATGAGGAGCTTAAGACCACCCTCATCTCGCCACAGGTCCTCACGCAATATAACCCCTCATTCCTAGTCATTCTCGCCACAGATGTGAGCAGTTTCGGATTGGGGGCCGTGTTAAGTCACCCCCTAGCCGACGGGTTTGAGAGGCCCATAGCCTATGCCAGCCGGTCTCTTTCCGAAACAGAAAGGCGTTATCCACAGATAGACAAAGAAGCCCTCGCCATCGTATGGGCAGGAAAGAAATTTTTTAACTACCTGTACGCGTGGAGATTCGAGTTGGTCACAGACCACAAACCACTAACTCAAATATTTCACCCCCATAAATCTCTACCGACCCTGTGCATCAGTCGCATGGCAAATTATGCAGACTATCTAAGCAATTTCAACTATGCCATTGTATACAAGCCAACAAAGGACCATTCCAACGCCGACTATTGTTCACGCATCATGTCAATCAACAGGGTAGAAGAGGAGGAGGAAGATGGATTTGAGGGATTTGTGGTCCACCAAATGTGCCAGTGGCCCATCCGTCCAGAGGACATCGCCAAAGCCACCCGAAGCGATCCAAGACTGGGTCGGATTGTCCAAGAACTAGCACGAGGCCGAGACCAATCAGTCCTGGATGACCTCCACACTGGCCATCTAGGAATGGGGAAGATGAAAGGCCTTGCCCGCTCGTTCGTATACTGGCCCGGTATCGACGCCGACATTGAACGCACCATCAGAATGTGTGCTCAATGTGTGACGACTTCCAGTGCACCTCCCCAGTTACAAACCCATCACTGGGAGTATCCCAAGGGCCCATGGGAAAGAATCCATGTGGACTATGCCGGACCAGTATCGGGGAAAATGCTTCTGATAGTTGTGGATGCGTACAGCAAGTGGGTGGAAGCCAAGGTAACTTCGTCGACGACCGTGACAGCCACCATTGACATACTGGATGAGTTGTTCGCAAGATACGGAATACCAACCACCATGGTCTCCGATAATGGCCCCCAGTTTGTCGCCGACGAATTCACAACGTACCTGAAAGTGCGAGGAGTCCAATTCCATAAACGCACAGCGCCATACCATCCATCCACTAACGGACAAGCTGAGCGATATATACAAACGATTAAATGTGCATTGAAGTCCATGGGTACTACACCAGCCAGCTTGCGAAGAAATCTCAACACATTCTTGGAACGATACAGACGAACGTCCCATGCCACCACGGAGGAGTCTCCCGCTAAATTATTTTTAGGAAGAGAACTCTAACCTCGTCTGGATTTGTTACAGCCAAAAGACGTAAGCCAGCGAGTGCAAGAGCGTCACCAAGCTTCGTCCTCCGCAAAATATACTTCTCTACAAGTAGGGCAAGCTGTCTATGTTTTGTCGGGAAGTCCGGCACAAAGAAAATGGTACCGGGTGTTGTCAGCCGTCGCCTAGGAGATTTACACTACGAAGTGGCAGTTGACAATAAGTGTTCAAAATGACACATTGACCAGATAAAACCACGAGACGTAAAACGCTCAAGTGCGCCCCATAGCGACGAAACGGGGAAACCACGGACGCCTCGTCGGGTGCGCTTTAGCGAGTGCGCTCCCCAAGCAGCAGATCGCACAGCCGCCGAGGTGATTCTAGTTGCCGCCGAAAATGAACTCGAACCCACGGCAGCAACTCCAAACCCAGCGGTAAACGCTCCGCTGCAAGATTTAAGCGACTCCCCTGAGCCAATCGAACCGCATCGACTAGATGTGGAAGACAACGAGCCTCCAGTGCGCTCTGACGCAGACACCACACGCCGTCGGGACCGATTGAGAAGAAACCTCGTAACCCTCCGGCGCTCCGGTCGCACTCGGCAGGCGCCCCAGCGGTATTCTCCCTAAGTTAGTGCGACGGGAGGAATGTCGTGTCGGCGATCAACATCTAATTGTTGTCGCACACGATCTTCATATTTGTTGTGGTGTTTGTTTTCGTCTTATTCATTCACACTATGTCCTTATTATTATCTGGAGACGAACGATCGTCAGCTGTTGATTCGATTGCCATCCATTGCCAAACGATGACATGCCAATTTGTATGTATCCGATCGTCGTCGAATATCTATGGGAGCAGGAGACGTTATCGCCAGGTAATACAATAGTCAATTATAATTAGTTCACGTCTCCCCCCTTTCACATCACCGGAACTCGCTATACACAAAATCAACGATGAACAGTACGAACGCTTGTGATTTGGCATTGACCAGATGGGGGTCATACTTTTGGCGTTGTTGCGCTCAAAAGGAATGCTTGTGATTTCTTATGTGTCAATCATAAAGAGGCATCATTTCAAATAGCATTATCAAGTGACAAGAAACTGCCATTGTGTCAGAAACTGGAAATCAAGACTCAACAAAAGGAAGATTCCAGGAGACAATACTTAACAGCATAAGGGGAAGCTATCTGACAAGTGATTCAGTGAGTAAATAACTTTAGTTTGGTATGCGCATACTTCGCAATTTCATAAAAGTCAAAGTTAAGTGTACTATCGGTGTTTAGAGAGTTATGAAACTTCCTCTCAGGTTTCCCATCTTTTTTCATCGCGACTGCATCAAGAACAGTTTTCTGCGTGGGATGAAGCGCTCAAAAATTTTCTTAGATATAAGCCAGAATCAGAGGGAACCTCTATTCCACCAAGAGATTTGAAATACTGGATACCAAGTAGCCATCTTCAGTGATGAGAGACAAAAGTCAACTAAAGAAAATAAAGCGACAATCGAACAGTGAAGTGTAAATTTGTTCATGTGGGACGTAAGCAGTGCTTCCACGATTCTCACCCTTCCAGAATAAATTCCACATGAAGTACCGTAATTTTCGGCAGTAACGCCGCGGCGTTTCTGTTAATAAAAGTGAAAATTTTGGCGTGTGCAGCATATCAACCACCGCGGCGCTACTGTCGGAGATTTTACAAAAATTAATTCTACCCACGATTTTAGGCCTACTTCATATCGTTCATTCAACAATATAAAATGAGTAGTGACAATATATTACTTGATTTATATTTATTGATGAATTTATCGATGAATTCACATACTTTTAATTAAAAATTCACTCCGATAGCGATCGAGCGTGAGCGTTCATCAACAGCGGTGGATTGAACCACCGGGTCACCGGGAAAAAACCCGGTGAGCCGGACGGATGCCTTTACTTTCTCGTGATTGAGGGCCGCTTTCGACAATTTTTCCCGGCACCTGCCCGGTACGATTTAGATTGCAAGTTCGCCCATGTTCATCGATCAACGTGAGCACTGCATCTAAAAACTTCCTGCCCTTATCGTTCACTACATGACCAACATTATCAACTTTCAAATCGGATCACGTTCAAGCACGCCTGATCACTTTTGCCACTTTTGCTTCGCAGTAATGGCCGACAGTGAAAGCGTATCCCATCTCGAAGTCTCTTCCGAATGCATTTATAGTTTTGTAATGAATCTGAAGGCACAAAAATAGGGGGGGGGGGGGTATTGGCCGCCGCGGCGTTACTGTCGGAGATTTTACATTTATGTTAAATTTTTGCTGCTGTGGCGTATCAGCCGCTGCGGCGTTACTGCCGAAAATTACGGTACACTGAAAACAAGGAGCCTGACTAACCCAAAGAGGTCTTCCACATTATGAAAAAACAAAAAAATAAGATTGAAGATTGTCAGAAGAGGGGGAGGGGGAGGGTGGTATTACATCTTACAATAATCCGGGAAGGAAACGTTGCCAATGTCTTCAAAGTTGACATTAAGAAGATGCCTCGGTTTTCTGTATTTTGTATGCCACTTCATTTCCAACTGGTTTTTCAGTATTCCAGCCACCAGGTCATTGTCATGGCTCTTCATCATCTGCACCATGTTCATCAGGAGATCATGGACACACTTTCCAGTATCAGTCATGTTCAGATGTGAGTGGATGTAATGATTTTTTACGGTCCTTCTTCCAAGCTGCGCAGTGGTCCTCAGGGTAACATTCTGGAACGACTGGAGTTCACTCCATCTGCTTCTACATATAGTCACCCACGCAGGCATACCATAGAGGAGGATGGTCCGAATCACTGTCTTGTACAGTAGTTATTTATTGTCGATGCTGAGGGCGCTGTTTCTACCCAGGAGAGCTATAAGACTGTACTTAGCCTTCTTTGCTTTGTTCAGAGCAAAAGTTACATGAAGATTCCAGGAGATTCTTGAATTGATGATAACGCCAAGATACTTGTAGTTATCAGCCCATTCAAGTTTCTTATTGAATAGAACCAGGGAATCCGGGGGACACTTTAGTTTTTTGTTGAGGTTCACGGCTTTGCATTTTCCGACGTTAAGATTCAGTTTCCAGCAATTAAACCAGTCCTTGAACTTCTTCAGCCGAGTGATAACGTGAGATGGCAGGTGCACCCATGCTGTGACGGCAGTATCATCAGAATAGAAATATAAATTACACTTATCAGGTTTTGGGAAATCGTGCACAAACTAATTAAAGAGAACGGTCCCGAGGACAGAACCCTGTGGAACACAAGTCTTTACCTTGCGAGGCATGGAGAAGTTTGCACCAACTTTGGCTTGATAGAACCTGTCGCTGAGAAAGGATCTCACCATTATAAGGAACCCGTCTCTAGTCATCTTGTAGATTAGCCCATCGTGCCATGCTGATCTAAAGCTTTGCTGATGTCAAGTAAAACCACGCCACCGTACTTGGAAAGGTTTACTGGGGTGCTCAGATCTTTAACGAGTGGGCGGCTCAAAAGCCAAACTGTTCTTCCTGCATTAAACCATTGGTGAGACAGTAGTCTTTGAACCTGGTGAGGATTGTTTTCTCCAAGACTTTAGACATCGACGGGAGTAGGCTGATAGGTCGGTAGCTCACGGGAATTGCAGGATTTTGCCCCTGCTTGGGGATACTTAACACAATAGACTTAAGCGATTCTGAATCAGAACTTCTGATAGGTTATTGTTGCGTACTTTCTGATTCGCTGATACTTTTCCTTAAAACTTGTGCTGAACCAGTGCTGTGTGCTACATGTGTATACCTAGTCGCTTGTGTTATTCAAATGACCCCGATACGATCACGTGTTAAAAGTAAGGTGTGGAGATTTTGTGAAGATGGTCCGAAATGTAAATGCAAAATCTACGAAAAACAGGTGTCAGATGGTGGCAATACAACGAATTTGAGAAATCACTTGCTTTGATTCCATAAGACGGAGTTTGCAGAAGCTGAGGCTAATCATGAAAATGCACCTTCAACTTTGTGTCCTACTGCTACAACAGAAAATGGTTATGGCACATCCGCTGAGGGAATACTCGTTCTGGAAGGAGTGGAAACTGACAATTCAGAGAGTGAAAACTAAACAATACTTTTTTATTTTTTTAATAGAATTAGGGATAGCGTTCCAGGGTGACTAGCAACCGGGAAAAGTCAGGGAATTTTTTGTATCCAGGAAAAATCAGGGAATTTTACACAATCAAAAAAAAAAATGCGAAAGAGGAAGGAAAAATTTGAAAAATTTCAATAATATTCTATCAAGACATTTATTTTCGAAGCAGGACTAACAGCGACACAATTCAGAATAGGTTGACTGGAAAAAGATTAAGCCAGCTATTATTCTTAAACTCACAGATAAAAAAATAATTAAATAAAGTCCTTTGTTAATTATTGAATGGATTGGCATGAGATTTTATTTTCATGTAAGCAAAATGTGATGTAATTAGTTTTGAAGAATGAAATATTTATCTAGAACTTTTTACGTGGTTAAAAAAAGATCTGACTTTGAATCGATTAATCCTCAATTAATCGGCTTCAGCAATTCGATTAATATTATGAATCGATTACTGAAACAGTAGTTAATCGATGCATTGAGAATCGAGTTTTTTTTAAGAATCGCCCATCCCTACTTGTAATGATGTCATCACAACCAGATGTTTACATTTTGAACAAGGTGAATAAAGCCGTCTCTGGTCTGCAACCAGATAAACTTTTAAACAACCAAGTCTATTTTGATGTACAGTATATCCATTACTCCACCATCTATGCCATGATCTGTAATTTTTATTTACTCAGGCTAAATGCTTGCCATGTTTTGTCAATTCATTTGTTTAATTTATCTAATTTTATACTTCTTCAGACACATTACCTTATACCAAATGTTTAATGGATTTATTGTATTTTCGTTACTTTTGTTATTGTATTATTATAATTTTATTATTTATTTTATTTTATTTTTTTATTTTCTAATACACGTCCCTATTTCCACTCAATTTAATCCGATTACGTCACCCCATATGTTTTGTAACTTTCTGATTGATTGATGCTCATTATTTACGTCAACCAGTCATAACTCTCCATGAATTGTATCATTGTCACTTAATGTTTATCGTGTTCTTATGAGTGATGGTCGATACTGATATGAAGTATTGGGAACAACAGGGATTTTACCCTAGATCTAGGGTATTTGTTAAGAAACTAGGGATTTAAAGAAAAATATGTTAATTTCTAGGGAGATTTGCCATTTCTAAGGAAATGCTAGGGAATTCGCCTAAAATATTGATATAATCTAAATATTTCATTTAAAATTCTGTTTTTACTGTGTTTTCATAGGGTTTATTTCATTTTTTTATTTTAATTTTAAAATTTAACACTTAATCCTTTTATATAACCACCTCTATTTGGTTTCGGCCCGAATATATGTGGCCTTGTAACAATTAGAATTGTCTCTAGAGAGCGTTAAAATCTGGATCGCAAAGGGGGACCCTTCTGATTTTTATTACAGGATTGTCTAAGGTAATCTAGGGTATTTCTCACCAGGTGGCTAGGATAAATATAGTAAGCTTGGTTCCCATCACTGACGATACTATCGGTATCGGGTGATACCAATCATAGAAATAGTCGATGCTATCGCAATACCAATACTACCCGGGCGCAGGGTGTAATTTGCGCTAAATTTGGCGGTTTTCAATTATAGCTAGCAGGAAACTTTTAAAAAATCTGCTAAGCGGTTTTTCGATCCACGATTAATATTTTCTGCAATATTTAAACTTTGCGATATTCATTGAATTTCATTCTTCATACAAGGAAACTTCATTGTTATCAGCCAACTTATTCATTGTCCATAGTAGGTAACGGTAAGTTTATTAAATGAAATTAATATTTTAAATGTACTTTAAATGCAGTTTGTATTTTAAATTTTAATTACATGTTAATTAATTAGACATGTGTTTGAGTGTTGCAGTAAGCAAGTCATCATATTTTTAACAGTATGCGCTATTTATTATTAAAATTGTAGATGTAGTTTGTAAAAATTGTACTCACTTAAAATGAAAATAAATTTTTAAGATGGCGGTGCCGGTGAACAAAAGGCTGCGCACTGAATATCTTAATATGTCTGTGCAACGTTTTTTCAAATCAATTTCTGGTAAGAAAAATGTTAAGTGTTGCATTCTGTGCAACAAAGATATTAAAACCGCTTATCAGAATTGTTGTTTCTGAATTATTTAATAAAGGAAGAGTGGGGACTTAATTAAAAAAAAAATCGAAATAAATTTTTAAAAAACAAAATGAATACTTGTGTGGATTCATTGTGTAATTGTGTATTTCATGTTGGTATCGGTCTGTATCGCGATACTTAGGTCCTTAAGTATCGAAGTATTGGTATCGGACGTTTTGGTATCGTACGTAGAATCGCTATCGTGACAGTTCATGGATATCGACCATCACTAGTTCTTATATCATTTACTGTCTTATTATGTAAGCACTCCTAGCCCATTTCTCTTGTACCCTGATGAAGGCTGGATTAAATGCCGAAACTAGCTGGTTTTAAACTACAGTGCTCTACTGCAAGGTCTCTTTTCATTTTGCCTTTAAGCACAGTACAGAGAACAACATACTCACAGATTTATAATTTTTTTTATTCTTGATACATTCTTGACAATTTTGATGCAGTAACTTCTTTAATTTGTTGAGTCATATTGATATTGATCTTAAAATTTGTTCTTTTTGTATGAAAGCAGAGTTAACGGTTAATTAATTCATTAAAATTTATTTTCCCATCCAGAAAATTTTACTATTAAGATGGGACAAAACAATAGCTTGTACATATATACACTACCTACCCAAAAGTAATCGGACATTTTCGATTTTATACGTTTTGTCGAATATCTAGAAAAATATGAATTATCCTGAAACTTCAGGAGTGTAAAGAGAATGTTACATCTCATATATTTCAGAGAAGGGTTTGTCCCGAAGGCAAATAGGGGGCCAGCAACAAATTGGACAAAAGGAATAATGTTTGGGATCTCCCTGTAAAAAATAATGCTTGAAATGCGTAGAACCTGCAACATACGATTAAGAGGCTTCTTTTATTTACGCGTCCATTTATATAACAATAGCACATATATTCATGGAGTTATAAAGGTTTCTTTAAAAAAAACGAAATGTTTTCGTAAGTTTTTTGTTCATAACATGCAGGGTTTTCAACTCAACCCAATGCAGTTCCATTTTCAGGAAACTTGACAATCTACAGTAGATACAACAACCTGCAATCAGAATATAAAAATAGTAAATATTTGATGAAATATGAGCATATTTACTAAATAATGTTTAAATGAGCATGCGCAAGATTTACCAAAATGTCTTTTACATAATTTCTCAGCCAAATGTTTAGAGCTACTTTTATAAAAAGCACAAGCAAATATCGCGAAAATTCAGCAAAATATCGCCAACAGAATGAGTTGAATTTCAGTCACTCACAAAAATAAACAAAACGATAAGTGGTTTTCTCCAAATTTTTATTTTTGGATCGGACACCAGTATTAACTTCTTCTCCTTAAGGCAAATTGACTTCATATCATCATAAGGAGAAGTTGATACGGGTGTCTGGTATCAACATTATTTGGTAAGAATGCTCATATTTCATCAAATATTTAATTTTTTTATTTTCTGATTGCAGAGTTCTGGCTCTACTGTAGTTTGCCAATTTTTCTGAAAATGGCATTGCATTGGGTTGAAAACTCTGCATGTCATAAACAAAAAACTTAGGAAAACATTTCGATTTTGAAATTGGTAGAGACTTTGCAATACAATAAAGGAAGAACAGAGTTTCTGACTAGTTTCGCCATTTATTCTCTGGTTTATCAAGGATACACACAAGAGGCTTCACGTCCATTTATACAGACATATAGTACAATTGAAGTAATATGATTGGATAAAATACAACATATGGTATGACTAATTCAATGAGTAATACAGTCTAGGTCCAATTAAAGAAAAAGGTAGAAGCTAAAATGTACAGGGTAAGAGAATGGCTACAGTAAAGGGTCAGAGAATGTCTACAATAAAGGGATAGAAACACACTAACTGGATGAAAACAAAAATAAATAAATACATAAATAATGTATAACAAATAACAAACTAATATAAAAATATATGAGTCGGAGTTGAATTCTGTATAATGGGGCCTATGCATGAATTTTAAATTTGCTTAAAATTCATAAAAAATAAAAGAAATAGTTTCATTAATCACTTATTGGAATGTAAAAATTTTGTTAAGTTGTTTTTATAAATAAAAAAACGTTTTTTAATAGCTCAATTTTATCATTTGGCCAAGAACGCATCTGATTGGTTGTGATGTCACTAATCAGCAACCAACGCCAAGCTTGGCCTTTAACGAGCTTGCAGCTGCATATTTGTGCGTATTTAAGTTTTTCGTGCTACTAACAACAGTGAATTATAGACGATAATGGTCAAACCAGATGAAGGTTTCATTGAGGCAAGATCAGAAAACCTGCTAAAAGTAGATTCGTTGATAGTGGCAGAGTTTTTTTTCAAACAACGAATGTCTGACAGTAACTGAAAGTCGTGGATTTAAAGAAGCTAGCTAACTCGTCAAACTTCTCATGTGATTTAAATACCTTGTATATGTAGCAACAAAACTGTGGATACTTATAGTCACGAAGAGAGAGAAGTCCTTCCAATTTTCCACAACGTAATTTATTAAACTACAGCTCTTTTTCTTTGCCTCATACAATGAATGAAGAAATTTCTTCATCCATCCTCATACTGAACGTTGATATCATAGCAATCGAAATGTACATTAATGGTTTAACAAATTACGAAATGTACATTAATGGTTTAACAAATTGGAAAAGTGGAAGAACCTCTCTCTCACTCTCTCCTTGATTTTCACGTGATTGTTTGATATTGAATTTGTTTGTTAATATTATAAAATAATTATTAATGATTTATAATATTTTAATAAATAAATTTTATTAAATTGACAGAAATAAGTATAATTCTGAAATTGAATTAAATGGATTTTTAATACATTATTAAATTTTTTTGTAACTTTTTATTATTATTATTATAGCCACTTTCGTTTTAAGCTGATTTTTCCACCGTCATAAACTTATTTATACATTTGATTTATCATTTCTGGACGTGAAACATATGATATGTTCAAGTTAAATGAGAAGCTACAAAATGCATTATTAAGTGTAGAATTTGTCCAGAGCACAAAACTAGATCAAAAAGTTATACAGTTTCAATGACGATTGATGAAAAGGAAGAGAAAGTTGTGGATGTTAAGTGCCATGACTGTACTGCTTAACGATAAACTTGTATGACTCTTGTTTGACACTATCCATTTTTTCTGTGGATTACAAGATAAAACATTAGCAAGCGTCGAGTAAGGCAAGACCTTCATTTCATCTGTGTTTTGTCTCCTTCAATATTTGAAATTTCTCCACATCGGGTGACTTTTTTAACTGTTTTTAATATTTATTTTAGTTCTATTTTTTTGAATTTAATTGGAGTTATCATTTTTTAAAATAATAAAAAAATAAATTCATAAATTAACCAAGAACAATTGATGTATGAAACAAAAGGTAAATGATAAACTAATAAAAAAACTACAGTAAATCTGATACAGAATTAAGAATAGGAAATATGTCGAAATCGGTTTGACAATTAAGGAGGAGATCTGGTGAATAGTTCTTGGCTTTAAAAATTTCTATAGATTCCAGAATTGCAGTCTTGAATGGGTCTTTACAATAATGGAGAATGGACATCACTTCCTTTTGTTTCTTTGGTGCGTGTCCAGTAATGGCGAGGTGGTTAGCATAATGGGATTTGTCATCTTTCTTTCGGTAAGAGGCCATATACTCTTTAAAACGGACAGTGAAGTTGCGGGATGACAAACCAATATAAAACTTGTCGCAAAATCCGCAGTTTAAACGATATACTCCAGAACGGGAATAGTTAATGGATTTAGAACCGGTGGGAGGGTTTAAGGTACGTAAACAGGGGGTGGGAGAATGGAAGGAAATCTGGAGACCAAACGAAAAGGAAATTAGTTAAACGGGAGAAGTGGGGACCAAGAAAGAGTAAGGATGCCCATTTCTTGGGTGGGATTAGGTCTGGGGGTTTAGGGTTTACGAGGGCGAGCTTTCTGCATTGAAGTAGACAGGAAAAGGTTTAAGAACAGTAGCCATTTTTTAAGGCAAAGGAGCAAGTAATACGGAATTCTGAGGCACGAGAAGGACAGAGGGGCAACTTAAAAGCACGATCAATAAAGAAGCGGAGGGAGGCATGTTTATGTGTAGAAGGGTGATGAAGTATTATGAATTTTGTTAGAGGACGTGGTGGGTTTACGGTAGACAGAGAAGGAGAAATGGTGGGCGAGGGGGTCATTAGTGATAAACTGGTGAAGAGGTATAGGAAAGGTATAGATTTGTTAACTTCGATTTCGAAAGTGAACAGGATATGGGGGGACAGAGAGTTAAAGATGTTAGAGATAGCAGTGGGTGAGGTGGAACGAGAATCAAAAACAATTAAGATGGTATCAACATAGCGAAAGTAAGAAATGATAGTGGAGTTAGAGAGGAGAGGGGAAACAAAGGTTAGTTCAAGATGTTGTAGGAAGACCTTGGAAAGGAAGCTGCTTAATGGGAACCCCTTTCCTAAGCCAGAAGGTTGGGAGTAGAAGGAATTATTAAACGAGAAATAATTTTGGGTAGAAATAACGGAAAGAATAGCGAGGAGGTCAACGGAATCATGTGCGGTGAGGGAGGAGGAAAGCAGAAGGCGTTCAAGGACGGAAAGTGTGTCCGGGACGCGGGTGTTGGTGTATAAGTTAGTGATGTCATGTGGCATAAGGGAATGAAACTCATTTGTGTGGAAAGAAGAAAGTTTATCTGTGAGGACAAGAGAGTTCTGAATTTTGTAAGTATTAGGTAAAAGATTAAGGTTGAAGGGGAAGGAGGAGAGAGATTTGGCCACAACATGGGCAGGGGGGTAGTTAAGAACAGGACGTTTAGGCATATATGGCTTATGGAGTTGATTGAGGGCATTATGGATTCAAGACTACAATTCTGGAATCTATAGAAATTTTTAAAGCCAAGAACTCTACCAGATCTCCTCCTTAATTGTCAAAACGATGTCAACATAATTCCTATTGTTAATTCTGTATCAGATTTACTGTATTTTTTATTAGTTTGTTTATCATTTACTTTTTGTTTTATACATCAATTGGTCTTGATTAATTTATGTTTGTATATATATTTTGTTAGTTTGTTATTTGTTATCCATTATTTATTTATTTATTTATTTTTTGTTTACATCCAGTTAGTATGTTTCTGTCCCTTTATTATAGCCATTCTCTTACTCTGTATATTTTAGCTTCTACTTTTTTCAAGTAATTGGGCCTAGACTGTATTACTCATTGAATTTGTCATGCTGTACGTTGTATTTTATCTAATCATATTATTTCCATTGTACCATATTTTTCTGTATAAAAGGGCATGAAGCCTCTTATGTGTATCTTTGATAAAGCCAGGATATAAATGGCTAAACTAGTCAGAAGCTCTGTTCTCCCTTTATTGTATTGCAAAGTCTCTACCAATTTCATTGCCAGAAGCAATACTAAGGACTCGCTATTTAATGATCATGCCTTATTCATCTATAAGATGTTCCACATGAAGAGGAAGCTCGCCGTTACTATCCAGAACATTTGGTTCAACCGAATTTGTCTTCCTGAACGCCTCAAACCGAAGTACGCACGTGTTATCATCCATAACAAGTCAACTGCGGCCCAAGCTGCGAAGTTTGCTGCCAAACGAACTTGGGCAAGTCGTGCCACTTCCGTCCTGTATTCCAAGAAACAACGCCTTAATGAACACATCTTTAGACTTCACCTGCAAGTTTCATCAATTATCCCTCCAGATATTCTGATGCCGTTAATTGATGATCAGGATTCTCCCCAGGCCTTTTTGAATGGGCGTGCCGCTCAGCAGATTTTGGTGACCGCCCGGCTAAAACACAAAAAATTGCACACTGCATAATATTTTATTTGTTTTTAATTTTTGTCCGCCCAGCTATTTTTATCTTTCCAACCACCTGATAAAATTTTCTGGGGAGAACACTGGATGATGATTAGTCAGGCTAAATTCTTTTAGAGAACACAAGTTCCTAACGTTATGCCAGAAATTAAATGGTCTTCGTCGCCCACTTCCTCCAAAGCGTTCCTCCACTTTTCCACAAGATTTCAACTTCCATGCCAACGTTGTCAACCTCACCTCGATCCATTTCTCTGATGACGAAGAACTCCTCTTGGACAAAGCTTTAAAACATGTCATCCGTAAGAAATATACTCAAGCAGATCTCCATTCCATCATCTCGGACACTGAACATGCTTTATCCTTCTTACCTTCAAATGATCGCCCTCCAGTTCGTGCAATCGCCGGACATCTCATTCGGAAGACCTATAATGATGCTCTAGCCTCCAGCATACATCCAGAACAACTCACTGATTCAACCGCTGCCTTATCCGTGAAAAAGAAGCTATCTGATGCCGAAGCCCTGATTGTCAAGCTGACAAAGGAAATATGTCCGTCATCCTGTGTCGCTCAGTCTACATCTCCAAGGTTTGCAATTTCCTGTCTTGCACTCACAGATAAATTTCTTCTTTACACTCTAATGGTTTTCATTCCCTTATGTCCCTTGACATCACTAAGTTATACTCCGCCCCTGTCCCGGACACACTTTCCATCCTTGAACGCCTCCTGCTTTCCTCCTCCTTCACTGCACGTGATTCCATTAACCTCCTCACTATTCTGTCCGTTATTTCTACCCAAAATTATTTCTCGTTTAATAATTCCTTCTACTCCCAACCTTCTTCCTTAGGAATGGGATTTGCATTAAGCAGCTTCCTTTCCGAGGTCTTCCTACAACACCTTGAACTAACCTTTGTTTCCCCTTTCCTCTCTAAGTCTACTATCATTTCTTACTTTCGCTATGTTGATGACATCCTAATTGTCTTTGATTACCGTTCCACCTCACCCGCTGCTATCTCTAAAATCTTTAACTCTTTCTCCCCCCATATCCAGTTCACTTTTGAAATCGAAGTTAACAAATCTATCCCTTGATGTTCTCATCACTAATGACCCCCCCCCACCCACCATTTCTCTCTACCGTAAACCCACCATGTCCACTAACTTAATACATTATACTTTATCACACCCTTCTACCCATAAGCATGCCTCCCTCCGCTTCTTTATTGATTATGCCCTGCTGTCCTTTTCGTGCCTCAGAATTCCGTATTATTCGCTCCCTTGCCTTAAAAAATGGCTACTGTTCTTCCACCTTTTCCCGTCTACTTCGTCGTAGAAAGCTCGCCCTCGTAAACCCTGACCTAATCCCGCCCAAGAAATGGGTATCATTACTCTTTCTTGGTCCCCACTTCTCCCATTTAACTAATTTATTTTTCGGTTGGTCTTCAGATTTCCTTCCGTTCTCTCACCCCCTGTTTACGTACCTTAAACCCTCCTACCCGTTCTAAATCCATTAATTATTCCCGTTCTGGAGTATATCGTATAAACTGCGGATTTTGCGACAAGTTTTATATTGGTTTGTCATCCCGCAACTTCACTGTCCGTTTTAAAAAATATATGGCCTCTTACCGAAAGAAAGATGACAAATCCCATTATGCTAACCACCTCGCCATTACGGGACGCGCACCAAAGAAACAAGAGGAAGTGATGTCCATTCTCCATTATTGTAAAGACCCATTCAAGACTGCAATTCTGGAATCTATAGAAATTTTTAAAGCCAAGAACTCTTCACCAGATCTCCTCCTTAATTGTCAAACCGATTTCGACATATTTCCTATTCTTAATTCTGTATCAGATTTACTGTAGTTTTTTTTTATTAGTTTGTTTATCATATACTTTTTGTTTTATACATCAGTTGTCCTTGATTAATTTCTATATATATTATTTATTTATTTTTGTTTTCATCCAGTTTGTGTGTTTCTATCCCTTTATTTTACCCATTCTCTTACCAAAAGTTTCTCTTAGCCCTCCGTATATTTTAGCTCCTGGGGGCAGCCGTAGCCCAGTTGTCTCGCCTTGCCCAATGCACTGGTGGAGTTAAGAAACTTTGGGCGCGGCTAGTCACAGGTCGGGTGACAACCTGGGAATTTCCATCTCTCCCCGTGCTTCAGAGGGCACGTAAAGCCGTCGGTCCCGACTGCTGCGACCATTTTACAGCAGTCGTTAAGATCATCGGGATCGCGCAAACCTCCCTCGAAGGTGTAAGTGCCACAGTATATCGTTCTGTGATAATCTACCCTCTGTACAAGTTAATATTTTAGCTCCTACCTTTTTCCAATAATTGGACCTAGACTGTACTACTCATTGAATTTGTCATGCCATAATTTGTGTTTTATCCATTCATATTATTTTCATTGTACCATATTTCTGTATAAAAGGGCGTGAAGCCTCTAGTGTGTATCCTTGATATAGCTGGGAATAAATGGCGAAACTAGTCGGAAACTCTGTTCTCCCTTTATTGTATTTATTGCTAACTCTCTACCAATTTCATTGCTAGAAGCAACTCTAAGGACTTAATATTTAATGATCATTTCGATTTTTTAAAAAAAAACCTTTATTTCTCCATGAATATGCGTGCTATTCTCATCCAAATGAAGAGATATAAGTAAAAGAAGCCTCATAATCATATGCTATAGCTACAATTCATATCAAGCAATAATTTTTGCAGGTTGATCCCAAACATTATTTTTTTGGTTCACTTTGTTGCTGGTCCTCTATTCGCTTTCGGGACAAAACCTTCATTGAAATTTATGAGGTGTAACATGCTCTTTACACCCCTGAAGTTTCAGGATAATTCATCAAGTATTTTTCTAGATATTCCACAAAACGTCTGAAATTGAAAGTGTCCGATTACTTTTGGGTAGATAGTGTATGTTGGTGGGCAGCATCCCATCCAAAAGGGCTTGGAGAAAACACTTAGTTGTATAGTGATTGATCTCATCAAACCAGTATATATATTTATCTCCTTTTTGTCTTTCAGGGCGATTTACGACGCATGTGGAGTGAACCTTTCATTAGTCATGCACCATCAAAGCATCAGGATGTTTGAAAAGAAAGCAAAGTTAAAAACGTGAAAGCAAAAAAGAACTACCAACTTAACTTATTTTATATTCTTCTTTCAATTTCTGTGTTCTCTGTTGGTGCGAATGTTAATGTGCTTAGCACAACTCTATGTAGGAAAATTACTAGGGACAAAAATCAAAGAGCATAGCCAGGCTCTGTACACAGAGACGAGAGAAAAAGAAATAATAAAATGGAGGGAAAGAGTGTTGTAAGCAGATAATGTTGGTGAAGAAGAAAGAAAGAGAGCAAGAAAAGAAGAAATTTATTGCAAATACATTTCGAAATGCTATTTAATTGCAGCAAAATATGAAGTGATAATGTTCAACAAAGTGGAAACAAGGACTGTATTGTAACAAGTTGCATCTGGGGATAGATGTGGATGATGATGATGAATTGACACACTTCAGTAGATTGAGCTCTTCGTATTCCCCGCGAGTGACAAAGAAACAATTTGGTTACAAACCACGCTAGAGCCGTGAAAACCCTTTATTTATGAAGAACAAGAGATTTTTTTCCATTTAAGGGTTTTAAAAGAACTTTACAAACAATTCTCCCCCCCCCCCCTGCCCCGCAAATCCTTGTTTTATTTATTTCATTGAAATATACTTTCCTTTCCTTTTCCCACAACCTTACATTGCAGACATTTTACAGAGCAGTGTGTGAACCTGCAGATCAATTTTACATGGAGTTGAAAACTGTGTATAATGTTTTTCAATAATTAAAATTGAAACAATCCCTTTAAAACCACCACCTTAAAGTTCACTGTTATCTGGTTTAATGTTTGAATTCATATTTTTATATTATTTCGTTACTTTAATTTTTTTTCTTTTGCTCATAAGATAATTTTTCCCCGTTTATTATTATTTTTTTTTCTTTTTCATATTACCAGTGTTGTTTACAAAATTTAGGAATTATTTTTTAAAATTTTATATATATATATATATAATATACACTTTATTTAAATGTCATATAATATTTATAAACACATTTTTATAAAAAGAATTTAACTTATTTCAGATTTTTTTTAATTTTACTTCGCAACTGAATGATAAGAGAATTATGTCCATGCAGGCTGGAAATTTTTATATTGGAGGTTATTAATAAATTTCAGTGGTTTTTTAAAAAAAAAATATATTTCTCATCAACCAAGCTGGAAGTAACATTTGAATTATATTTTGGGTTTTATCCAAGTTTGTTTGCTTTTTATTTTCCTCTTTCTGAAACCAAGTATTTCTTGATTAGTAAAGCAACCTATAAATTAATGATAATTCATGTCTTAATTTCTAATAAGTTTTTAATAGCTGAAATTCAAAGGAAGGAAAGTACAAGTAACTTGCCATTTGAAAGTCTTACAGGGAGGAGCAGACACTGACTAGCCAATGCATCTACTAATACATGTGCTGTGTGTTGATTCTCCTTTTACCTTCAAAGCACCTTTTTACAGTGAAACTCCTCCTGTGTTATAGGCGGCAATAGACGATTTCACGCTAACATGATAATGAGATACGAGCATGCGCAATAGAATTTCCGGAGGACAAGAAAATTAAAAACGGCTGCACAAAACTGCGAAATGCAGCTAAAAAAGCAGAAAACATTTTTTTTTTCCACAAATAAACACCAGTAAAATATTTTTATTCTTTAAATGTATTATTAATTACTGTTATCGCACTAATTTAGTTAATATAAAACAAAAAAACTGATTTTTTCACCTTGAAAAATTTGTAATCGTGCTCGTCTCCTGCATCAATATGCAGCTATTTTAATTCAAAATACCTTGAATGTGGATGCATTGGCATTACGGAAGTATTTAAAAATGTCTGTAAATCCCAGTTTAGGTAAGTTATTTAATTTCTGACCATTGAGTACTTCATCATTGATTCTAATATCTGGAGAGTTCTTCTTCAGGTAAAGGAGATAGGTAATCGCAGTGGTACTACCCACGAGGGAATTTTGCGCCATCACAGTGATACATAACGACTGCAACGAGATGACAGGAGCAGCTGGGATCGATGGCTTTACGTGCTTCTGAAGCACGAGGAAATACAAAGATAGAAATCATTAGTAGGGCTCCAGCTAGTTGCAATCACCCCAGCTTCTGGGCATCCAGCTTTGGTCCAATGCACGGGTCGCACATACACTATATGTTCAAAAATATCCGGACACCCCTCACAGATCATCGATTGGCCCAATATCACATGATAATGACTTGCACATCATTTAAATAGCTTCCCACACCTTCAGACACAACTCTGCTTGGACATTGACAAGAATGGGTCGTTCGGCAGAGCTCAGTGAGTTCCAACGTGGAACCATCGTTGGATGTCACCAATGCGGCAAGTCCGTGCGTGACATTTCCAGCCTTCTTCAGATACCCAAGTCAACAGTAGGCGATGTCATTATGAAATGGAAGACCCGGGGATCAACAACAGTTCAACAACGAACCGGTAGACCCAGGAAACTAACGGACAGAGACCGTCGAGTGCTTCGTCGTGTCACCCGCAGCAACCGGAAGTCCTCGGCGGAAAAAATTGCCAGAGAGTTTCGAAACGCCTCTGCAAATGATGCCAGTACGATGACAATTCGTCGGGAACTGCACACGATGGGATTCCATGGCCATGCTGCTGCCCACAAGCCCCACATCAGCAGGGTCAACGCCAAGCGACGTCTGGAGTGGTGCAAAGCCCACAGAAACTGGACATTGGACCAATGGAAACGTGTAATGTGGACAGACGAATCTCGCTACACACTCTGGCAATCCGATGGACGAGTTTGGGTTTGGCGCATACCTGGAGAACGCTTCTTACCTGAGTGCACAGAACCCACAGTCAAGTTCGGAGGAGGAGGAGTCATGGTGTGGGGCTCATTTTCATGGTACGGACTGGGCCAGCTCGTTCCTGTGCAAGGAATCATGAACTCCGACCGTTATCTGAATGTTTTGGACAACTGTGCACTTCCAACGTTGTGGCAATTTTCCGGAAACGGGCCATTTCTCTACCAACACGACAATGCTCCGTGCCACAAAGCGAGGCGTGTACAGCAGTGGTTTGCGGACTCAGGGGTCGAAGAAATGGGTTGGCCGGCACAAAGTCCCGACCTCAATTCTATAGACGCTTTCGGGCCAGATCACATCGGCCAACTTCTGTACCTGAACTGATTCTCGCTCTTTGGGAGGAATGGAGGAACATTCCGGAAAGTACCTACCAACATTTGGTGGAAAGTCTTCCCCGAAGGGTGGAAGCTGTGATTCGGGCAAAGGGATGTGCAACGCCCTATTGATTTCCATGAAATCGTGGCTAGAGCGCAAACGTGCATGTGTCCGGATATTTGTGATCATATAGTGTAACTCTGTTATCTCGATCCTGACCCCAGAAGCATACTCATCCAGTGGCTGTCACCCAGCCAGTGACTGGTCGCGCCAAAGGTTGTTTAACCTCACTGAACAGCGAACTGATCAGTGAGACAACTCGGCCACGACCAACCCCTATCTGGAGATGAATGGCAGAAGCATTAGGGATCGTCCATAAACCACATGGCCAAAAAATAGCATTTTTATCCCCCCTCCCCTCTGGCTATAATGTAGAAAATCCCCCTCTAAACCACGTGGTCTTTGGCTCACCCCTCTCCATTTTTCTGTTTAAAAAATGTAGGAATAAAAATAAAAAGACGCTTTTAAAATATCCCAAAAGACCATATGTCTGCTACCTTAACCCCCCTCTCCCCCGCATGGGGTCAACAGTAGCCAGGTTCATACCCCCCCCCCCTCCCCCGTACTTGACCACGTGGTTTATGGACGATCCCTTATCTACTCTCTACTCCCTGGTAGCAGTCATGTTTTCTTTTTTTAACTCCAACATCTTTTAATTAGAATCATTTTTGTACATTGTTTTGAATGTCTAATTTGTACTTCCTTGCTAATAGATGAAGTTCGGCCTTCTTGTGTTCTATGAAGTATTCCTTGAGTTCATACATCTCCATCAGGAACATAAAGGGGCGTACTTGTCGTATATTCAGAAGTATGCCTATATTCATGTGTGTTCAATAAGCCCCATCACTTATGATGAAATATTATATCAGTGACTTGTTGCAGGGAAAAGCCTAATTGAAAGTCATTTGTTTCAACATTTTTTTAGGCCAGGTAAGTATTATACTACCAAATAAGTACACACACTCGCCACCAGTGAGTGCAAACAGCCCACTACCTTTCTGTTTTGACATGCCAGGACCAAGGCCTTCGTAAAATAAGTTAAAACTTCTGCATTGTCAGTTTGATTTGATGTCTGCTTTTATATTCTTATTCAATAACTTTGCCATGTGCTGTTTTCTACCTGCAAGCTTGTATAAGTTCAAGCTTTAAATAATAGTGAAAATTAAATATTTAATTTATGAGCAGAAAATTTTTCATTAATTGTTCAAGGGGAGGGAGGAATAAACGCTGAAAATGCAGTGAAATTTTCATGAATATTTATGATAAATTTATTGTGATCCCTATCTTCAAAAAGGGAGATCAGAGAGATTGCAACAACTATCGAGGTATATCTTTGCTCAGCATTCCTACGAGGGAGTTTTGCGCCATCCCGGTAAATATCGACTGCTACGAGATGACAGTAGCAGCCGGGACCGACGGCTTAACGTGCCCTCCGAAGCACGGGGGGTTTCATGATGGAAGAGCCGCTGGTGGACAAACAAACCAGTGGCTGTACCAACTGCTGGAAAACCAGCTATGGTCACTTGGCAAATGGGTCAGACTAAAGTCCTCCAACAGCTGTGCCCCAAATAGCTGTCCCACCAGCAGTGGCCCTCAAGCCCTGGCCGTCACCCAGCCAGCAGCTGGCCGCGCCTGAAGTTGCTGAACTCCATCGATTGGCAAGCCAACCGACGAGACAACCAGCCCACGGACACCCCCAAGTGTACGCTAAGTGTCTGGAGAAGAGAAGTCGGGAAATAGTCGACTCCAAACTGTCGGGGGAGCAGTGTGGTTTCCGACCTGGCCGAAAGCACGACGGATCACATCTTTGCTCTAAGGCAAATCTTCGAGAAATCCTGGCAGTATGCAAAAGAGGTCTACGCTTGCTTTGTAGACCTCGAAAAAGCATATGACAGAGTTCCTCGGGAGAAGCTCTGGCAAGTGATGCAAGAGTATGGAATGGATGGGCAATTACTGGTTGCTATCATGTCTCTACGAAAGCTCTGAGATATGTATCCGGATAAATGGCATTAAGTCAAGACCGTTCACCGTGGGTGTTGGACTCCGCCAAGGGTGTGTACTGTCGCCCCTCTTGTTCATCATCCTTATGGACTGGATAGACAGGGGCAGCCGAGGCGATGAGCGTGTTTGTGTCGGTGGCTTCCTGGTGGAGAGGTTGCTCTTTGCTGACGACCTTGTCCTCCTTCGGTCTTCTCGCACAAACCTTCAGCATGCACTAGACCGGTTCACAGCCAAATGTGAAGAAGCTGGGATGAAGATCAGTGTGGCTAAAACTGAGGTTCTGGTCCTTTCAAGACAGCCTGCTTAGTGCGCTCTCCATGTTAGGGGAGCCTCATTGAGACAGGTGGAGAAATTCAAGTATCTCGGGATTGCATTCACGAGTGATGGACGGCAGGAGAAAGATTGGATGCTCGGATCGGTGCAGCAAGCTATGTCAGACGCGAACTGTGGCGATCCGTGGTAACGAAACGCGAGCTGGGTAACAAAGCCAAGCTCTCTGTCTTCAAATCTATCTTTGTCCCCATTCTCACCTATGGTCATGAGGCTTGGGTAATGACCGAAAGAGTGCGATCGCGGGTACAAGCGGCCGAAATGAGATTTCTGAGAGGTGTGGCAGGTGTTACCCTACTAGATAGAGTGCACAGCAGCACAATGCGGGAGTTTTTAGGTGTTGAGCCGCTACTTCTCCGCATTGAGAGATCTCAGTTGCGCTGGTATGGCCACGTGATACGGATGCTGCAAACTGGTCTTCCTAGGCAGTTATTTTCCAAGCCGGTGGGTAAGAGACCAAGGGGTCGGTCTAGAACCAGGTGGCTAGACTACATGGAGAATCTGGGTTCGAGTCGCTTGGGTATTACCAGGGAGGACATGCACCTGATGGCGGAAGATCGCGACCGCTGGAAATCCTCCATAGGGCTGCTGCCCCCGCGACCCTAACGGATAAGCGGGTTTGAAAAGTAAGTAAGTTAGAAAATGCATGAGAAATATTGAATTCTTGAAAAATAATTCACGTACCATATAATGCTGAAATAGGGAAATAGGCTTTCAGTAAATGTTGAAAGTACTTAAACAAATTAAACTTCTAATTTTAATTTTAGTTCAGGGATGTTTTTTTTTTCTTTGGTCGTGAAAAAATATGTAATAAAACAAAGGGTCCTTAAAGCATTACTATCATATTTTAAATATTTACCAGTCTTGAGAGTATTGCACACGAAATCAAAGTTGCAATGGTGGTTATTTTAACCTGAAGTGGTAAAAGTTAAGAGGGCCAGTGAGGAGAGGTGGTTGCTACTTCTGTGGTTAGCAAAGGGAATAGTGAAGGAAAAAAAAGCAATAACAAAAATAAAGAACCACAGCCTTAGGTATACTAAAGACAAAAAATCTCATCACTTACTTTTCAAACCCCCCTTATCTGTTAAGCTGCTGCCCCAGCGATTTTCTGCCATCATGATTAAGTTACGTTAGGACATTCGCGCATGTCCTCAATAACAATATCCAAATGACTTGAACCCAGATTCTCCATGTAGTCTAGCCATATGGTTATAAGCTGAGCCCTTGGTCCCTTAACCATCAACTTGGAAAATAGCATCTGCCTAGGAAAGACAGTTTGCAAGATCCATTTCATGTGGTCACACCAACGCAACTGAAACCTCGTAATGCGGAGAAAAAGCAGCTTAATGTGCTACTGTGCACTCTAGTAGAGTAACGCCTAGTACACCTCTCAAGAATCTCATTTTGGCTGCCTGCACCCGCAATCGTATTCTTTCGGTCATTACCCAAACGATTAGATTTGAATACAGAGTTTGGCTTCGTTTCCTAGCTCATGTTTTGTTACTACGGATCACCACAATTCGCGTCTGACTGCTTTCTAACACCGCTCCAAGCATCCAATTATTTCCTGCCATCCATCATTTGTAAATGCACATACTTAAACTTCTCCATCTGCCTCAATGGGGCGCTGCTAAGACGAGAGCGCACTGAGCAGGCTGTCTTGGAAGGACCAGAACCTCAGCCTTAACCACACTGATTTTCATCCAATTTTCTTCCTTATATGAAGTATTGCCCTGCAATAATAATAACATCACGCCCTAATTTTCGTGGAAGGGTAGCACATCAGAAAGAAAGAAACTTGGCTTTAAATCACTCCAGTGCATACGATTCTTGCTTTTCCTTCATGTTGAAAGTCAGTGCAGGAAAACCTAAGGAGGGCAAAATAGTCAGCAGAGAGCTACCACTCCCCAAGCAACCACTCACTAACATGCTTAACGCTCTGCTACCTCCGTCTATCCAGTCCATAAAGATAATGAACAAGAGCAGCATTATGCACCCTTGGCGGAACCCAACACCCTCAGCAAACGGTCTTGACTTATGCCATTTTTCCAGACACATCTCAGCTTTACAACACTTCCAGAGCTTCTTCTGAAGGACTCTTGTCATATGCTTTTCCGAGGTTCATAAAGTAGGCGTAGACATCTTTTGCATACCCCCAGGATTTTTCAAAGAGTTGCCTTTGAGTGAATATGTGATCTGTTGTGCTTCGGCAGGTCGGAAACGCTGCTCTCTACACATTGGAGTCTAGTATTTCCCATTCGCTGTAAAGAGCATAAACTTTGAAAAAAGTCTTATTTAAATTTATATTAGTAAACAAAATAACACGATTCAAATTGCCTTTTTTGAAGAGAAGTGAATATAAAACCCAGCATAGTACATTTTATAGTAAACCCCACTAAATCTGAATCTTAATATTAATATTAATAAAAAACTCTTTAACCACAACAACACTAAAAAATAGGATAAATACAACCTGATTCTGGAAGTACTTTTCGGAAGCAATTGCTACCATCATTCAGCAGTCCAGGAGCACCTCAAAGACAACGAGAGAACTACCTGAGTCATCGACAATCGAACAGTATAGTGTATCGGTATTCGTGTGGAACTTGAAGCATAGCTTCCATAATCTCACCCTTCATAATCATATTCCAAGGGAAATACACGGAATAAAAAAGAAGCCTGATGTACCCACAAATGTCATCCAAAGTAGGAAATAAGAAAGTTGCCTCCTCTTGGTGGAGAGGAATTTGATTTACGATTGTCTGAACTAGCAGTATATCACATAGTAAGCCACAAAAGACGAAAAACTTATGAAACCCAGTAATCTGGGAAGATGACATTGTCAATTTCATCAAAATATGACATCAAGGATATGTCTTGGATTACGATGCCTTTTTCTATGTAGAGAATGTTTTAGAATGTCAGAGACTAGATCATTATCATGATTTACCATAATAGGCAGCACGGTTTTAATGAGCTCTTGAACATATTTCCCGACATGGGTCATATTGAAATCATTATGAATGGAGTAATTGCGAGCAATCCTCCTATCTAATTGTGCAATAGTCCTTAGGGTAATGTTCTGGAAAGTTTGGAGTTCCTTCCATCTTGTCTTGCAAACTGTAGCCCAGACGGGTATGCCTTATAGCAAGGTGATACGAACAATTATTTTGTATAACAGTAGTTTGTTACCAACACTGAGGGCAGTGTTACGACCCAACAGAGCAATTAAGCTAAAAATTTGCTCTTTTGGCCTTGTTCATCGCACAAGTCACATGCATATTTCATGATAGTTTTGAATCAATAACAACGCCAAGGTAATTGAATCAATCTATAATTATCAACCCATTCCAAGTAATTGCCATATAACGTTATGGAGTCAAGATTTCTCTTTTTCTTCTTAGTGATAAACATCGCTTTGCATTTGTCGACATTCAGTTTTAATCGCCACTTGCTAAACCAGATTTCACGTTCTTTAAGGGCTTTCTGCAAACGTGATACAACAACACTAGGCTGGTGTGCCCATGTCAATATAGCAGCATCATCCGCATAAAATATAGCTTGCAGTAAGAGATTTCAGGGAAGTCACGTATATAGTAATTGAACAGAACTGGTCCCAGCACTGATCCTTGAGGACACCGCCATTTATCTCACAGGTATTAGATAATTCATCTCCAACTCTGGCCTGAAAAGACCTGTTGAACAGAAACGAGTGAACTAGACGAATTAAATCATGTGGGAAGCCATCAGTTATCATTTTATAAATAAGGCCTCCATGCCAGACCTGATCAAAGGCTTTATGAACATCGAAGAAGATGACGCCGCAGTACATCGAAAGGTTAAGGGGAGTGTTAATATCCGCTGGTAAGAATGTTTCGCCCGAAAACCAAATTGTTTTGCACGGATGAGATTATTGATTGTGCAGAAATCTAAGAATCTTGTGAGAATTGTTCTCCAAGATTTTAGAAATAGAAGTCAGCAAGCTGATGGGCCTGTAGCTTTCAAGGTTTGCAGGATTTTGACCAGGTTTAGGATTACTTAGGACAACAGACTGTTTCCATGTATCCGGAAAGTAACAATTATCCTAACAGTCGTTTATAATTTTAGTGATATCACCAGTTATATTTTGCGGTAAGTTTTTTAAGGCATTGTTTTTAACAGTGTCTTTACCTGGTGCCTTTTTCTTGAGTTTCTTAAAGCAATTTTGAATCTCAGCTACTTGTATATTATGTTTGGCCACATGATGGCTAGTGTTGTAATACTTTGTTATGCTGCTTTCTACCATTTTGAATATTTCTAGTCCTTCTGGACGATCATCCTTTGGAGTCACAAATTGTTCTTTAGGCGAATCAGTGCTTTGTCTTGGTCATTAGTTATAAAATGTCCATTGGTGTCTAAAAGCGGTGGTATGTTCATGGCCTTTTTGTTTTGTAAGGCTCGAATCATACACCAGATAGAATTGTCCTGGGTTGACAAACTCTTCACTTTCTCATTCTATCTCTCGTTACGAAGTTTATTTACTTCCTCATGTACTCTTCTCGTAAGTCGATTACATTTGGTTTTAAGCCAAGGCTCTCGTGTTCGGTGCCATTGCCTCCTTACCCTGTTTCTTTGGTCTATTAGATACTTGATTGCTGAAGTAAGATCGAGATGATCAGGCCGTTTCACGTCTACTGGAGAAGCACAAGCATTGATGGCATCAGTGATACGTGTAGTGACCCTTTCAACATTTATGTCTATCTCCTCCGCACTGTGCACGTCATTGAGTAGATTACTGCCATTTTGAGAAGATATCTGAAAAGTTTCCAATCTTGTTTAGGCCCCATTTTTTCTCTGATGTCAATATTTAAATTTTCAAAATTCAGTGCGACTGGTTTATGATCTAAAGATAAATCATCAACAGCAAAAATATCGAATGGCTTATAGAAGCCTTTCAGCAGCACAATGTCAAGAACATCACTTGTAGGTGAGCGATCACAGTAATACGTATCGTTTACAGGACTTATCGCAATGACATCAGTTTTGCTCTGTATATATCCATATAATATGACACCGTTCTGATTATGTCGTTTGGAGTTCCATTATGAGTGCTTAGCATTCAAGTCTCCCGCCATTACCACTGGGATATTCCAGAGAATAGCTCGTCGAGCTCATCAACATCGATCTTATGCTTGGGAGAGTTGTAAAGAGCCAGGAATTTGACATCGCCAACAGAAGTATCTGTGATAATAACAGAAGCAACCTCCATTTCTGTATACATCCGAATGAGGTCTTCCCGATTCTGAATGGCTTTTTTAACAATAATTGCTGCACCTCCAGATGAGACCTTCACATTGGGAGTGACAATTCTATCTTTGCGATAGACACAGTAGCCCGGGATTCTGAAGTCTTGGCCAGAAACAAATGCCACGTCTATATCCCATTTAATCAAATAGTTGTAAAACTCAATACGCCTACGGGGAATTCCCTTGGCGTTCCATATGACGCAACGAAGTTTACTTCTGTTAGTAATAGTATAGCGTCGATCAGCCATAATCTCAGTGTTTGCTCGTAAGAATTTCACTCATTTGTGTGTATTTTTTGCCTAATTCATTATACAAATGGCATATATTGCCTAGTTGTTTGTACATATCTTGTATGTCATTCATGTTGAATATTTTATCCGTTTTCGAGACTATTTAGGCATAGGATGTCTCCGGAGTAACTTTCGTTGGGACGCGTATGAGTTGCGGATATTTTGGGCATTTTGTATAACTGGATGTGTGCTGCTCTTCACATCTTATACACTTTGGATGATCTTGTCCTTTAACATTTGAGCAGTCTCGTGACTGGTGGTCTTTAGCACATTTGTTACAGCGAGGGGCTTCAGTGCCCTAAAGATTTATTTATTTATTTATTGTCCTAATATATGTTCAAATCGTAAGCAGTTAAAACATTGTAATGGTCTTTTATTTCCACGGAACAATTTGATGGATACAGCTAAGGGTCCTATGCGAGTAACATTTCTTAGAGTCTTGTTGTGCTCTGTGCTCGCTAAAAGAACCAGAATCATGGGCATATCTATCGATCCTGTGGATTTTTTAAGTCTAATCACTTTCTCAGGAAAATAATTGATCTTTTTTGGTCTTCCTTAAAATCCTCAAGGTCGTAGGTCACGTCAACATTTGGTATAACGTATTTAATGACTTTTTCAGATTTAAGCTGATGATACTGAATGTTTAGCACGTTATCAGCCTTTATTCCAGACACCAGTTTACTATGCGTTTCCTCATCATGACATCTTACTTTGATCGTCTCTGCTCTGCCTGTATGTACAGTAATTTGGTTAATCGCCACATGCTTTTGAATCTCGCCCAGGATATGCTTGATTGGCTAACCGTGAGTACGTATTATGATTGGTGGAATATAGGAGCTGCTTTTGTTATTTGGCTTTGCAACATTTTTTCGCTGTTCGGACTTGCTTTCTCGGAAAGCAACAGCGATTGTATCATTTATATCAACAACATCCTTGATGTTGTCAATTTTCAACGCTTTTTTTTACCCTTTTTGGAGTTTGCAGTTATCCATTTATCCGCATCATTGTATAGCCGTTTGCGATTCGTACTAATCGGGTCATTGCATAATTATTATTATTACTCCCTAAGCCGGAGGGGATAGTTTCCATAGGCTAAGGATTCACACTTTCTATTTCATAAGAGTCTCTTAGATAGAAGTTTCAAATGTAGGCTGATTACCTTTCATTGACAGAGCAGAGAATTGAACTTTGAGGATCAATTAAAATTCTTGTTGGCTTCATTACGTGCTGTAGAGATTTCAGCATCCATACTAGCAATTTTATCGTGGATTTCCTTTGTTTGTTCTTAGTGACTCAAATTTCCCTTGTAAATTATCGTATTTACTGCACATTTCTTGTCCAAAACCTCTAGCTTATCCCTAATTGTAGCATCAAATGCTTCGAATATATAATCTTTACATGCATCTTTATATATATCGCCATAAGTGTATTTGCCATCACTTGTTTTTTGCTTTGCAATGCCACTTAACGCTTTGTTTGGATCTGGCATTATGATACAATTTAAAATAAGTAAAAAATAGTCAGGACGATCTAGCCCTAAAAAGGGCTTTTCCGGAATACGATCCGTCGAAAAAATAGCCTTAAGGAATAGAGTATTAAAAAAAAAAAACCCGCTGATCTTAAAAGAATGCGTCTTCAATCAACGTTCCGTCTCCAATCTATACCATCAAGAGATCTTCGAGCTCAATCTCTGGTCCTGAGATCATTCATCGATGCTGTCATTCTTCAAGTTACTATGATTCCACAGATAACTGTAATAAGATTACCGCCACAATTAGAAATCTGAACAGTAAAGAGTGTTTCTATCTAAAAAGTGATATGGGAAATAGTACAGTCATTCTCAAAAAAGATGACTATTACCAGAGGGTAGACTGCCCTTATATCCGAGGGACCATTTGTTATAATTAATAAGAACCCATTTACCAGTTTAATTAATGATGTTAAAGAAGCGATAAAAACTAGCCCTAATCTTATCCCCAAGAATATAGCCTCTTCACTCGTCATTAATAACCCCACTTTACCGCGTTTGTACTGCTTACCGAAGATTCACAAACCTGGGAATAAAATGCGCCCGATAATCTCCAATATTGACTCTCCAACTTAACGAATTTCTAAGTTTTTGGCAAAATATTTAAAAACTTTGAAACTGTCGGATTTTGACAGCTCGGTCAACAACAGCGTCGATCTTGTTAAAAAATTAAAACATTGGACAATTAAAGATGGAGAAGTATTAGTTCCGTTCGATATAGTATCATTATTCCCAAGTATTCCTCTTCCAGAAACGGTTAATTTCTTGAAAAACATCATGCGCAAAAACAAGGTGCCATCTAATATTCAGACTGAATGTTTAAAACTTATTGGACTATGCACCGACAATAATATTTTTAGTTTCTAGGATAAGATCTACAAAATGACGGAAGGCACTCCTATGGGCTCGTGCCTCAGCCCTATCTTGGCTGAGGTGTTCTTAAAAAGTTTTGAGGATATCCTCAGAACGTCGAATTTCTATTTGCCTGATTGTTGGTTTCGATATGTCAATGACATATTTGCGATATTTGATACTAACACGTGCGATATCAATTCTTTTCTACAACATTTAAACAGTTTTTTCCCCTCTGTTCGGTTCACCCTGGAATTAGAGAAAGACCAGAAGTTGCCGTTCTTGGACGTTTTAGTCATTAGGAGTTCGACGTTTACCGGAAGCCTTCTAACGGCCTCAAGTACATTCCAAGTGATTCTAGCCACCCTTGGAACCAGAAGACTGCCACTTTTATTTCCATGTTGGATAGAGTCCTTAACATTCCGCTGAGCCGAGAACGTTTTAAGAAAGAAATTTCCCCCATCAAAAATATCGCAACTAAGAATGGCTACAACAACCGCACCATCACGGATTTACTTAGGAAAAGAAAGTTTAAGAAATTTATTAATGACAGCACTACATATGGCAAGACCAAGAACCTGGGCAGTATCATTTCTTTACCTAATAATAAGCAACTCATCAGAGGGTTGGGCTCAGCATTAAAATCTTTTGGTTTTTCAATTTGTTTCAGCAACCCCAATCAAATGGAGAACATTTTCCCCAACCCTAAGGATAAGATCCCTTCGCTCTTCAAGTCAGGAATCTATGAGACAAAATGTGCATACTGGGACAAGGTTTTTAAAGGTCAAACGCGTCGAACCATAAAAACCAGATTCAAGGAAGTTTGGAAGAAGTAACCAGTCTTCAGTTGCCAAACACTCCATCGACACCGACCATTATTTTCCTATCGATAATGTTAGACTGATAAAATCAATAAATAAAAGACACCTGTTGGATGCTTTTGAAAGCATTGCGATCCAGCGTATAGACAAAAATACGCTACTTAACTTAGATATGGGTCCGATAATCGATTCACCCTTAATTAACTCGTTGACCCAAACAACCAATCAACAGAATTGACCTTTTTCGTGTCATTCATTTTTTGAATTTTGATTGGTCTTAGTTCCTTTTATAGGGTGTCTCAGAATTCATTGAAAACTTCTAGGGGAGTTAGTATGGGTGATTCTAAGCAAAAAAGTTCATATGAGCATGGGTCCGAATTTGAACGATAACTGAGATATGAACAGAAATAAAAATGCCGCCACCAAGATCAACAAGTTAATAACTCAGGTTCTGTAAAGCCTAGATTAATGAAATTTGGGGGAATAACAGGGCACATAAGACTGTGTATTCCGTTAAAATTTTATCGAATTCCAACAAGAAGTTTCCGAGTTACTCATTCAACATCATAACACGTGCTCACTTGTGAGTACTAATTAGCACTTGTTACAATTTTGACTCTGTAACTCGGAAACTTCTCGTTGGAATTCAATCAAATTTTAACGGTATACACAGTCTTATGTACCCTGTTATTCCCCCAAATTTCATTAATCTAGGCTTAACAGAACCTGAGTTATTAACTTGTTGATCTTGGTGGCGGCATTTTTATTTCTGTTCATATCTCAGTTATCGTTTAAATTCGGACCCATGTTCATACGAACTTTTTTGCTTAGAATCACCCATACTAACTGACCTAGAAGTTTGTACAATGAATTCTGAGACACCCTGTATATACTCAAATTCTTCAAGACTCGGGTAGTGTGGCCTGGGGGCCTTGTCTACAAGATGATTAGAGACGGGTTTCCTCCCGATTTGACTTTGGTGGTGAAATCCTTTCTCACCGACAGATCCTACCAAGCTAAAGTTGGTGAAAATCTATCCCCGCTCCGTGTTGTAAAGGCCGGTGTCCCTCAAGGTTCTGTTCTCGGGCCCGTGCTTTAATTATTTTGTGCATGATTTCCCGAAACCCAAAAATTGTAATCAATATTTCTATGCTGCCATTATGACATGGGCACATAAGCCGGCTCACGTTATCACTCGTCTACAGCACGCCTTGAAGATGTTCGAAGACTGGTTTAACTGCTGGAAGCTGAACCTTAATGTTGGAAAGTGCAAGGCTATGTACTTCAACAGAAAGTTCAAGCGTCCCCCAGAGTCTCTTGTTCTATTCAATAAGAAATTGGACTGGGTAGAAAACTACAAATTTCTTGGCGTTATCATCGACTCAAGACACTCGTGGAATCGTCACGTGACCTATGCTTTGAACAAAGCGAAGAGCGCTAAGTACAGTCTCATAGCTCTCCTGGGCCGGAACAGCACCCTCAGCATCGCCAATAAATACTTCTGTACAGGTCGATTATTCGGACCATACTCCTCTATGGCATACCTGCGTGGGCGACTATCTATAGAAGCAGATGGAGCGAGCTACAGTCATTCCAGAATGTAAACTCATTGACCAGCTTGACAGAAGGACTGTGAAAAACCAACCCATCCATTCAGATTTAAATACGGTCCACATCAGAAAGTTTATACAGGACCTCCTTTGATAATGATGCAGAAGATGAAGATTCACGACAATGACCTAGTGAATGGAATACGGAAGAACTCGATGGATATGAAGTGGCATATGAAGTATCGAAAACCGAGGCACATTCTTGACATCAACTTTGAAGACATCAGCAGCGTTTCCTTCCCGGACTACTGGAAGATGTGATAATTTTCTTTCTCGTTGTTCTTTTTATTTCGTTTGTATTTTGTTTCTGACAATCGTCAATATTATTTTTTTTGTATAATATTGAAGACCGCTTGGGTTGGTTAGGCTTCTTGACTACCTCAGTGTATTTCATTTGGAATTTATTCTGGTTCGATGAGCTTTGTGAAAGCGCTGCTTTCGTCCCAGTTGAAGAAATGTACACTTCACTGTTCGATTGTCGACTCAGGTAGTTCTCTCGTTGTCTTTGAGGTGCTCCTGAATTGCTGAATGATGGTAGCAATTGCTTCCGAAAAGTACTTCCAGAATCAGGTTGTATTTATCCTATTTTTTAGTGTTGTTGTGGTTAAAGAGTTTTTTATTAATATTAAGATTCACATTACAATTATCCACATTAGTCTTTATCTTCGTCTAACCCACTAAATCTATGCACCCATTTGCACTGATCAGATATATGAATGTTAAGCTATTACTTGTCAATGTTTTTTGACAACTACGCATCATTAGAAAAACCACACACAGCAAATGAGGGAACACGGGAAAAAAGAAAGTCGCTATTTCCATAACGAGTTTTATTAACTAGGTACTACGTGTGTACATTTTAACGACAGGGTCATCACCATCAAATGGCGGTGAATACTTTTTTCGAATGAGACAACGCATGCATTCACAAAGCCCACTCTACCTATGCCAAAGGAAATAAACTGAGATAGGTAGGAAGCCTGATGGCCCAAGTGGTCATCCACAAATTCAAATTGTAAAATAAGATTGAAGATTGTCAGCCTAAAAAAACAATAATAAGACATTATCCAGTAATCTGGAAAGGAAAAACTTTGTTAATGTCTTCAAAATTGACATCCTGTATAAGGTACGGCTTCCGCTACTCCGTGTGTCAATTCATACCCAGCGATTGCATTAAAATTCCCATACTAACAAATATGTCGTTGCTTTGATACATTGTTTTTCCAGCGTATTCTTTAAAAGGACCGGGACAAATTGTCAGTGTTTATCATTTCCGAGTCCCTGTGGATAGACTGATTCTGATTGTTTGTATTTCTCCTGTCTAATTTGACAATTATAATTTGAGAGAAGGGGGGGGGGGGGAATACTCTGAAACGATCGAATCTTGTTCCATCGACTTCTGTATATGGTCACCCACGCTGCCCTGTCATTGAGCAGGATGCTTCAAACAATTATTTTGCATAAAGCTTAGTTCACATTCAGCGACTTCGCGGCGTGAAGCAAATCACCGATTCCAGACGTTTTCTAAGCATCAAAAAGCTGCGCGTGTTGAAATGCACAGCCGTTTCACATTCAGCCGGGACCTAGGCGAATTTCCTTCCTTCTTTTCAGCCTGCGCCCCCATATAAAGGCAACATAAAGAAGTTAGGTAGGGTAATGAACAAGAAAAAAAAAACTATGTAAGTACAATAGAAGCGAACTGAAATAAATATTAAGAAAGAAATTATTTATACAATGACTGTACAAGAGCAAAACATAAATCTGACAAAATTTTTGAAACAATACATACAGAGTTGGTAGATTTTTACAGGCGAACCCGCAGAATCGGAAGTCAAAAATAGCCCAAAGTCCCGCAACCACAGCCGAAACTGGCGTCACCGGGGTTCGGAATAGATGTCGAAATAATGTAAGCAAATTTATTATAAACTACAAGAAATAAATAAAAATTTAAAAAAAATACTCTCATTCATTTAATATACATATGCTTAAAAAAGAAAAGGTTTAACTCCTCCTTAAATAACTAATCATAATCTATATTTATAATAAAAAAACTTATCTTAAATATTTATAACTTATCTTAAGTAACCAATAAAACAAAAGAACCAAACATGATGTTCGACACCACTGGTTTTTGCGTCGACATTTATTCCGTTCGACATTTATTCCGTTCGACATTTATTCCGTCGACATTTATTCCGTTCGAAATTTAATCCGTCGACATTTATTCCGTTCGACATTTATTCCGTTCGACATTTATTCCGTTCGACATCTGTTCCGGGTACATCATTTCCGTCGACATCCGTTCCGTCGACATCTATTCCTAAAACCGGCGTCACCTATAGGCGAGATTCAAACAGGAAAGCACAACCTCCCTTATCTCTTACAGGGTGTCTAGCAAAACCATTTCGTAAAATCCCCTGACTTTTTCCGGTTGATCACACAATTTTCCCTGACCATAAGCAGCAAAAAAATCCATTTTGATAGAATATTATTGACATTTTTCAAATTTTACGTTCCTATTTCGCATTTTTTTTTTTTTTTTTTTTTTTTTTTTTTTTTTTTTTTTTTGCTGATTTTGTATAATTCCCTGATTTTTCCCGTTTACAAGAAATCCCCTGATTTTTCCCGGTCGTTAGTCACCCTGCTATTAGTTTTAAGTTTTCATAAGTCATGGACAAACGCAAAATGTAGGTTTAACGTGAGATATTTTAATAAAACTTTTATTTTTACAAGTCTTCCAAATTTTTTTTTTAAATCATCATTTTCAGTTTGCACATTATATAAATCAGATGTAAAGTAGTTTAGCATTTTCTCATTTGGCTTAAAGCTGCTAGAACACAAAGGGTATAACTTATTTCGTATAAAAACGATGGCCTCAAGGCTTTTATGGCATAACCGATTGCGTAGTTTGATTTTAACAATATTTGTTTGTGAAAAAACTCTCTCGGCAGCAGCAAGATCAAATGGTCAAATGCCAAATATTCAAAAGGGTGCTCATTCGCAGAGTCTGTATACAAATGTACAAGGTCTTTATAATTAAAGTTCCATTTTGACATGGCTAAAAAAAAAAATCTACTGGACCAAAAGCTATAATACTTGGTAATATTATAGCTTTTGGTCCCACCAAAAAAAAATTAGTTCAAAAGGTCACCACAGCATGGAATGGCGCTCTATGCAATATTCGTATACGAAATTAGACACGAAGACACAGGTTAACAAGTCTTTAATCGTTACTAAAATTAGTTACATGTTGAATGTGGCCTCCACCATTTACTTAAAGCAGGTTACACCGGATTACTGCGTTCTCAACTGTAGCTCGTAGCATATCAAGGGGAATGTTGCGCACCTGTGGGCATATCGCATATTTCAGTTCCGCCAAATTCCTGACGTTATCACCTTAAACAGTGGCTTTGAGGTAACCCCAGAGCCAGAAGTCACAGGGGTTGATATCTGGTGATCGGGGTGGCCAAGAAATGGGGAAGTTTCGGCCTATAATCCGTTCATCTGTGAAATGTTGCTGAAGTAACTGTAACTATGAGGTACCAATATGAGGTGGAGCCCCATCCTGCATAAAAATCGTTGTCTAAAATGCTACGTTGCTGAAGTTCTGGTATCACAAAACTTCTTAGCATCGACGCCATGCGAGCAGCAGTCACAGTGCATGTCACGAGTCCATCTCTCGACTGCTCTTCAAAAATATACGGTCCAATTATGACATTTGCTGTCACTCCACATCACACGGTAACTTCAGGAGAATGCAATGGAATTTGATGAGAACATGAGGGGGACTGGTGGCCCAAATCCTGCAGTTATGGGTGTTGACATCCCCATTCAGGTAAAAATGGGCCTCATTCAGGCTAAAAAAGGCCCGTCCATATGTGCAAGGAATTCCAATGCGAAAGTTTCTCTACGAGGAAGATTGTTAGGTTCGAGTTGTTGGACAAGGTGGATTTTGTATGGTTAGTACCGCAGCACTTTACGTACGATCTTGTACACCTTACTCAGTGGTAAGTCCATTCGACGTGCAACAGCACTTACGCTGCACGCCCCTTGTGAGGTTTCCATTTTTGCTTCCTCTATGGCTACTGAAACAGCCTCCATGGTTGCCTCAGAGACTGGTTTCCTTCCTCGGCCAGATGCTACCGATAACAAACCTGTAGCTTCAAACTTTGTCATCATCTTCTTCAAACTCTGCGGTGTCATTGGCCGCCGACGTACATGTATTCGTCGAGCGGTACGATGATGTTGCAAAGCCTGCCGTACATTGCTATTGCATTCATAATAACATTTAACCAGAAACGCACGATCTTGCATGGTAACAGGCATCGTCGACTAGTAGCAAATGAAGCGTACTGACAACGAGGCTCCCTTTCTTATTTCTGAAAGCCAAATGACTTGTAAAGCGCATGTGCATAAACCACATTGTTAACCTGTGTCTTCGTGTCTAATTTCGTATACGAATATTGCATAGAGCGCCATTCCATGCTGGTGGTGACCTTTTGAACTAATTTTTTTTTTTGGTGGGTATGAACTTCCCATGCCCTCTTGTATATTACCAAGTATTATAGCTTTTGGTCCAGTAGTTTTTTTTATGGCCATGTCAAAATGGAACTTTAATTATAAAGACCTTGTACATCCTTCCAGAAATTAAACACTCCCTCACTTGCCTACTAGTTGTTACTCGTTGTTTTCATAAAATAAACAATAATTGCGTGCTAGCTGTTTTAGCTATCGAAATGAAAAACAAAGGTAATTGAGAGAAAATATAAACCTACTTAGTTACAATGTGAAGTCTACTTACAATTGTGAAATCTTCAAAGTAAGGAACACCCAAAAGTAAGGAGCACCAAAACTCGAAACCCGCAAAGGCTACTGTATCCATTACAATAAGAACGTAGGAGCAGAAACAATGATATGAATTTTCACGCCTCTGATCTTCCATTGGTTGAAAATAGCCCAAAATAGCCAAACCCGCAAACGCTAAATTTCTCCCGCATTTTCTAAAAAAAAAAAAAAAAAAAAAAATAGCCCATAGTCACGGGAAAATCGCGGAATTACCCGCCCTGAATACATATTACCTTTTATTAGACAATTCGCAATGACCGAATGTACATTCATCAACAGGAAGTAATCCACACTTGAATTTTACCGTTTCAATATTAATTTATTTTTAATAATTTAATATTACATTTAGAGTTAACATTATTAAGATTATTAAATTTAAATAATTATAATCAAAAAAGCTATTAAAACAACACATTAGCATGAAATGTAATATTAAGTATTAAACTCGTGTGGATTATTTCTGTACATTTAGGCAACTAAGTTGCCATCTTCAGCGGTGATTCACAATCGAATAAATTTAAAGGGAAAGGGAAATTCAAGCCAGAAGCGGAGAAAGAGTTAAGGTCCAATAAGCGTTCAATTCGGATCAGGTCTTCTATTTCTATTGATGTTTCTTTTAGGTAGTTTAAGTTGCTAGACATCAGCCATTTAATAAGGTTCAAGTCGCTGATAGGTCCGTAGTTGAGAAAATTATCTGTATTTTCTTTTTCTATTGCATAACTTTCAAATGGATCCATTTTTTGAATGGAGCAGATCATTTTCAAATTTTCTTTGTTAAACTCATGTCGATTTTCAATGGCGTGTTTGGCAATAGTAGATTTTTCAACTCTAGCGTATTTGATATTGCGATTTGATCTTTCCAGCGTGTATTAATATTTCTTGACGTTTGACCATAGTAAATCTTGGGATAATTATTACATTTAATTTTATACCAGCGTAAGCACCTGGCATTGGCTGGGATAATTACAGTTGTAAGTAAACAGAACAATCCCAAGAAGTTAAATAATAACTCAAAATTTGTTTTCGGTAATTCTACAAATGCTTGCAGTAGGCTTTCCTGTTGTTCAGATGTTTCCAACACACTGATAACTTTTTGTCTTCTCTGACCAGTACTCGTTTTTTACTTTGGTGGCATATCGTTAGATATGAATTAACTTATATAACTTCGAACGATTATTAAAGAGCACAATATCGTGTGCTTGTTGGTTTGAAGTCTAGTTGATGTATGCTTTGTTATCAGTTATGTCGTAAACTGTCGCGAAAGACTGACACCGTTCTTTTATATCCAACCCACTGGAAGAGAAAGGGGAAGCTAATGTCGTGTATGGAAAGTTCTGCACTGTTCAAGGTCTTAAAACATACAAATCGTCTGAACATTTGTTAGGGAGCTCAAAGAAGACAGATGTGTCTCACTGCCTCCTCGAAACACTGTCCTATCTATATCGTGCTATTATACTCATTTATTGCTCATTGTTAATAATTCTTTGAAACGAATGTCCTATTTCCAAAGCAACAGCACAATCTATCATTGCATCATTTTGAAAATATTGTTGCACCTATGCCACATCGGTTTTCCTGGCAAAAATATTCCCTGGCTTTAATGTGGAAAAGTATAGCAACAATAACTTCGACGAAAGAGCTCTCTTCGTGTGTGACAGTGGATGTACAGGATTGTTTGTGTCTTTGGGCTCTTCAGTTTCAACAGTGTGAGTGGGTTTATTCACTACTTGGTTATCTGTTGACGCAACTGCACTCTGCTATCGATGTCTTGAAGCAAAACGAGGCCATTCATCACTTTGTCTAGTCTAGCAGTCGTCGTTTCTTCTGTAGAAATGCTCACCATTTGCTACGTAGTAGCAGTGTGCTGGTGAAACTAATACAGCACGAAGGGCAGGGACCGTTTACTATGTTGCTTATCCACTCTTTCTCAGTGGTCTGCTAATTCTCCATTATCTCTAGCTAATGCTCGTTTAACCACTGGGGAAGCTGACTGGACCCAACTTTCCTTTGAAGTTTCCCTTGCTCTTTACGTAGAAGCTCTTAACATTCCTATTCTAGATGAAACTCCCGTTCTTCAGATGTTTCCAACACCTGGATAGCTTTTTGTCATTTTGTCTGCAGAGTTTCTCTGGTCAATACTCGTTCTTTCTTTTTCCTTTCCAAACGCACAAATTTTCGCCAGTTGTCACTTCGTTTGTTAGGGAGCTCAAGGGAGACATGTGTAACTCCTTCGCCTTCTAGATAAGACATTGCCTTATCTATATCCTGTCATTGCGTCATAAGTTTATGCTCATTGTTAATAAGTCTTGGAAACGAAGGTTCAACCATCGCATCTTCACTATCTCATTTTCCAGACCACTCACATTCACACACATTTTAGTCAAAATGTATTAGGGAGTTTTTATGAAATGTTTGGATCTGCTGTGATAGGTGATCGTCGTTTTTTTTTTTTTTTTTTTCTTTTATTAAATTTTGCAATATGTGAATGTGAAATATACAGTAAAAATGAACACCTGAAAACGTTTAGAAATAATACAGTAAAATTCATAATAAAGTTCGAAAAATTTTTTTAAATATTCACAATGAATGGACCTCTCCATGTATGGGACAGCAAGCGGAAATAATATCTTGATTACATTATCTTACTTAAAATGTACACTCGCCCTGCTGTGGTGAACTTCGACGATAGAAATCTCTTCTTGGTTGGCAGTGGTTCTACAGTCTATTGCATAAAGATTTAGTCTTAAGTCATAGTTGAGCACGTGAATAGCACATCCCAAGCATATACTTGCTACCCTATTTTCATTCAGAAGGGACAGGTCCAGTTTAATCTGCCTTGATTCTCAGTAAAAGTGCCTGATTTTTGCAACCGATCAACATCCGGGTAAGCTCAGTTCCTGCAGAGCAGGTATAAACCTTTGTGCACCCGACTGTACATATTCGTTTGTGCTCTGTATTTTCTGCAATCATAACATTCGGAATGGGGTTATTTACTACTTGGCACTCTGCTCTCGATGTCTTGAAGCACTTGTCTTGGCCATTCATCAGTTTGTGTAGTCTAACAATCACCGTTTCTTCTTTTGATTCGCTTGCATCGTCGAGGGCCACCTGGGAACTTCGATGACTACTTTATCACTCGCCATTTGCTCAGTTTCTCAATATTCTTCCAAATCTCCGTTATCTCCAGTTAGCGTTGATTTTGAAACTATCAATTCTTAGAATAGCCCAAACAACAGGAATTCTATGCATTGAATCTTATTTATAAAGCACAAACTTGGCCTTGCATTGTTGGTCATGAGACATTTATTGGTCGGTGCATAGAGTTGGTGAATTGCGTTTTGATATCATTGTTGGTACCTATTGTTGCACGAACTTTGACTACCATTTTGGTCTTAAGATACCTCTTATTAACATGCCCTGCTATCATTATGAATATCGATTTATTATCGGTAATTATTATTTTTTCGAAATCTCAGGTAGACAGTGACCTTCCTCTTTATCCAAACTGAAGTGTGCAAAATTTCATAAAAATCGAAATAAAACTGTAGATACATCCCACAAACAAACCCACAAAACATCCCTTGCAAAGATGGCTTTGTCTTTAGGGTTACCTAAAAGATTTTTAGATGAGTTTGGATTATTTGAATATTGTTTTTGAAAGCGTTCAAAAGGCCTTTAATTGCTTGAATATTATACGGAATAGATATACAAGGTGATTACAAAAGAACTTCACACTTTTAAAAATTTTTTTCATCAAAGCTATTCAGAATATAGACACACCACATACGTATTCTTAAAGAAAAACTCTTGAAGTTTGTTGTGACACAGTTAAAGATCCATTCTACGAAAAATCCGAAAAACAGAAATTTTAGATGATATACCAGTGTTTTATTTACCTTTTGTTGACTTGCCTCAGATTAAAATGATATCCTTCTCCATCGGTGAACATCAGTGGATATTTTAGACCCATTTTTTCCTGCCCTTGAAGTAGAAGCTCTTAAACCCTCTTGCTCTATTCGAAACTCCCGTTCTTCAGATATTTCCATACTCTGATAGCTTTTTTTGTTTTAGCTGCAGAGTTCCTCTGACCGATACTCGTTCTTGCTCTTTCCTTTCCAGGCACATAAATTTTTTCCACTCGTCTGGATCTTAGAGAGGGAGCTCAAGGGAGACACGTCTGACTCCTTTGCCTCCTCAATAGACGTTGCCTTATTCATGTCCTGTCACTTCATCATCATTTTATACTCGTTATTAATAATGCTTGGAAACGAACGTTCAGTCATCGCATTATCAGCATCTCAGTTTCCAAAATATTCACATTCGAACAGAATATAGTCAAAATATATTTTTATGCAATGTTTGGATCTGCTGTGCTACGAAATAAGCTACGTGATAACCCTGGCATGGGTCTGACTGATTGGTTTTTTTTTTTTTGGTTTTTTTTTTGATAAAATTTTGAAATATCTTTAAGGAAAAACCATAAAAACGCTTAGAATTAATACAGTAAAAATTCTTAATGAAAATTCGAAAAAAAATTTTTTGAAGGCTCACAATGGATGGACCTCTCCAAGTATGCGACTGCTATTCTAAATAATTTGTTAGTCATGTAATCTTACTTTAGATGTACACTTAATGTTGTTGCAATTCCCACTGCTCTCGATGTTTTGAAGCAAAACTTGGCCGTTCATCACTTTGTGTAGTGTAGCAGTCGCCGATTCTTCTATTGATATGATCAGCATTTGCTCAATACAGAATGGAGCTAAAGGACTGCTTCGTCTCAATCATCTGCTAAGTCTCCATTATCTCCAGTTACTGATGATTTTTAAAGATTTTCAAGAAATTGTTAAGTACTAAGAATTCTCAATTCTAAGAAAAATCTGAATAACAGGAATTCTAGGCATAGTTACACATTGCAACTTATCTTGTTTGCACAAACTTTGCCTTGCATTGTTGGTCATGAGATATATATTGTTCGGCAGTGCAGTGTTTGTGAATTGCGTATTGATACCATTGCTGATAACTATTGTTGCACTAAATTTGCCTTGCATTGTTGGTCATGAGATATTTCTCATTAATATGCCTTGCCATCATATTGAATATCGATTTTTTATTATTTATTATGATTTTTTCGAAATCGGAGGTAGACAGTGACCTTCCTCATGCTTCGAAGGTCAAGTATGCAAAATTTCATCAAGATCGGAATAAAAACTGTAGATTTGTATAAGAAACAAACCCACAAATATCCTTCTTTATATATATAGAAGACTAGCGTTGCCTGGGATAATTACACTTGTAGGTGAACAGAAAAATCCCAAGAAGTTAAATTATAACTCAAAATTGGTTAAATATTAAAGGGGCTAGCTATTCTAAGAAACATCAGAAAGACAGGAATTCTAGGTGATATACGGAGACATTATTTACCTCTTGTTCACTTGCCTGAGATTAAAATGATATACAGTCTGTTTCCTATTTTAGTGGACAGTTGATAAAACCTTTTAGAAACGCGAAACCCTGATATCTAACAATTTATACGTCTTTAATACAATGTAAATGGTGCTTCTTTACATTTTCAATACTCTGAGAAAGAGCTTTTACATAACAAAAACATAAACGGTGAATCATGAGAATCTATTGGTTTACTATTTAGTGGACAATATAAGTAAAAGAAATGAAATAAACAATACTAATAGGAGAATTTATCCTTAGTATTTAGTGGACCCTCCATTCTGTGTAATAAGTGTGAAAACACGATCCTTCATTGATTTAACAAGCTTTTGAAGGACTTCAGGATCTAAGTTATACCATGCTTCAACAATTGATTCTTTCATTGATGAAACACTGCTGTACTGACGTCCATCTTCGTAAACTTTACGCACAATGATACCCCATAAGTTCTCGATAGGGTTCATGTCCGGACTTCTCGGTGGCCAGACCATCATGTTGACATTTTTAGATTTCAGCCAGTTCTTTGTTGACATCGAACTGTGGCACGGGGCGTTGTCTTGCTGCAGAACCCAAGATGGTCCACAAATGTCTTGTCCATAAGGTAAGGCAGCTTCTTCAAGTAGCTCCTGATATTTCACAGAATTCATTCTAGTGGTAACGAATGCTAGAGGAGTAGTTCCATTAAAGCCAAAACCGCCCCATATCATTACTGAGCCGCCACCATGAACTCTTGTAGAAAATAACTGCTTCTCTTTGCGAATATCATGCCAGTATGACTGCAACCGATCTGGACCATCCAGATTGAATTTTTTTTCATCTGTAAACAACACCTCCATCCATTTGTCATCCCACGTCATATGTTCCTTTGCCCAGTGTAAACGTTGATTCTTATGCTCAGCAGTTAATGGAGGTTTGGCCTGTTTTTTTGTGTACGTCAAGTGTGGTGATGAAGACAAAATCTTCCACACAGACTTGCGCTTTACTGGAAGTTGCAGATCAGCACATATTCGAACTGTAACGTGCCTTTTCGTGGCGTGAAAAACGAAGACCGTTTTTTTTTGCTTATTTTTGGCCCTTTTTGGCAGATCGTAAAGTTTTGTTAACTAGTCTAGTAAATCGGCCTACTGGTAAGTCTATTTACGTGACCGTAATCTCTTTCAGCTCTAACCAATGCTCCGATTCGAGTTGTGGTTTTATCTTTGGCAAATCAACTGACGGTCAGTGCTTTTCTGTACCTTTTTTTCTTTCCTAATTAATGGAAGGCTCCAATTTGGCTTCGTATTTTTTGGGAGGTTAATGTGGCCCCCTCCTGTGTAACACGAATGAAAGGGTTCACTCCACGCTCTCTGAGGCGTTTAGTAAAGAATCGGTACTGCCTAAACTTCCTATAGAAGTGAGCTTAAACACTAAAATATTTAAGTCTGGCCAGACGCAATTTAAACGGGAATATTTGCTTAGAGGCAGTTACCCAAATCGTTAAGACTTATATTGAAGGTGTGAAAATAAATTCCCCTTGAAGTCTTTTATACGTTTTTTCTTTTTCCCGAAGCTAAATAATTTGGAAATTTACTTCCGTTCGATAAGGAAATATCCCTGAGCACACCAAAACTGATTCGTGGGTTTTTTTAATGGCCTAGATAAAAGGTTACAGGATTGAATTTGGGTACCAGGTGAGAAACAATTATGGGTTTATTTAGATATAATTCCGGAAAAAAAAAATATTTTTTTTTTCTTATTTAGTTCACTCGAAATGTGGTCGAAACAATACATAAATGAATTTTCCTGAAAGAAAAGTATCATTTATTTGCTAAGATTTTCTAGACACTAACAATTGCCAAGAATGGGTAGTTTAAATTAACTCATTCTTGGTTGGCAATAATTTTCTTCAAATTTTTCTTTGCTCGTGGTGTCAGGCATTTAAAAATTTTTTTTGAAGATTGTTTTTAATTTATCGCGTGGCGTTCGCAATGTCGTGCTACCTCGAGCGTTTCATACGCATGCGTAAAAGAAAAATTGTTAACTTTTTGGGTTTTTCAGTTTCCTTTTTGTGGGCAGTTTTTAGTTTTGGTCGGTGGAGACAACAACAGCGGACAAGCTCGTCCGCATTTATTAGTCTTCTCCTTCTTTGGTTGTAGTTGGAATTGAACCGAAACATGTATCGGCCATATTCTCGATATATAATGCGTGAGTCGTAGTCGGGATAGGACTTTATTCTTCAAGTTTTATTAAGGTCTATTGCGACCTCAATGATGCAATGATTATTTCACGTTTCGAATTTGCCGTCACGCTGACTTGTTAAGGAATCAAAAGCCAAGCGATATCCATTTTTTTTGTTAGAGATTTTAGCTGCTAACCGACCATGGTTTTCGCCAACGTTATGTAACTCATTCGAAGATACAACAAGATATTTGCCTTGACGATGTCGGCCCTCCAGAGAAACTTGTTTCGCTTTCGATGAAGAATTTGCGAAAAAGTAAGATTTTTTTTCCTTTTGGTTTATGAAACTCAAAATTGGACCAACGTAATTTGGATGCCTAATGGAACAACCGTCTGTGGAGTCCATCGCCATTTTTCTTTTACCCTCTGGTTCTCCTTTGACTGTCTGCGTGAATCAAACATTTTTCACATAAAGTACTTTAAGAAATAATTGGACTGGTCTTTGAACTTAAACATTTTTTTTTTAACAAAAAATAACTTTTGATGTTCGATGCATTTTGTGCTTTTTGGACTTTCACTCGACTCGGCGATTTTTAAGTTTGATGTATTTTCCCTTTAATTTTATGTGCTTTTCTATATTTTTCTTGATTTTTTTGATGAAACTGAGAAATTTCCTATTGTATTTTATTCTGACTTTTTCTTTAACCCTTACTTTTAGGATTTTAAAGGATTTCTTCCTCGTCGCTGCAGAAAAGTTACCTGTGTGTCCTTTGGCGTTGTTTTCCTTCCCTACGTTAATTTTTTTTTAGTGTAGTAATGTTTCTGTGTCCCTGTTATCTTTAGTCTTATTTGTGCGTGACGAGGTAAGTATCCTGTAATTTACGGAATTTTTGCCAATTTCCGTTCTTGTTTATTTTAATTTTTTTTTGGTTTGAAGACTTATAAATTGTTAGTTATCAGAGTTTTGCGCTTCTAAAGGGTTTTATTAACTGTCCACTAAAATAGGAAACAGAAAATGGAACTGTCCACTAAAATAGGAAACAAACTGTATATCTTCACCACTGCGGAACATCACTGGATACTTTATACCAAAGTTTTTCTTGTCCTTCGCGTAGTGTTGTCATTACTCTAATTCCATCCTGGATTTACTTGTGAAAAAGAGTCAGTGAGAGTGCAACCGATATGAATGTTTTGTAACCACAATCAGGCACTTATGTAGTTTTAGATGCATGCTACTACATCTGTTCGAAACTCCCGTTGTTTAGATGTTTCCAATACCCGATTTTTAGCTACATAGTTTTTCTGACCAATACTCGTTTTTTTCTAGTTCCTTTCAAGGCACATAAATTTTTGCCAGTCGTCCGGACGTTTGATAGGGAGATCGAGGGAGACATGTCTGACTCCTTTCCGTCCTCAATAGACACTGCCTTATTAATGTCCTGTCACTGCATCAATTTATGCTCATTATTAATAAATCTTAGAAACGAACGTTCAGTCATCTTATTATCAGTATCTCAGTTTCCAAAATATTCACACACACAGAATAAGGACAAAATGTATTTTTATGAAATGTTTGCATCAGCTGTGCTACCAAGTAAGCTAGGTGATAACCCGACGTGGCTCTTTGATTAAATTTTGAAATATCTTAAAAATTAACACATGAAAACGCTTAGAATTAATACAGTAAAAATTCTTAATGAAAATTCGAAAAAAAGTTTTAAAATCTCACAATGGATGGACCTCTCCAAGTATGCCGGTGCTAGTCTAAGGGCCGAATCACTAGGTGCTGTAAGAGTCGAGTCGAGTAAGGTTTCCTACTCCAGCGACCGCATTCAAGGGAAGATCTACCTTCATCTTATCATTAACGCGTTATGCTGGGATGTACAGAGAGTTTGCCACTCTAAATTTCTGTTTGCCACTCTACTCTGATCTAGTGAAACAGCATGGCAGCCATTTCATCGCTTCGTAGTAAAAATGTCATGCCATTGCATTATTTTTACTTCAGCGCGAAAAACGAACAAGTTATAGAATGCCTTTAATTGAAAGGTATCATTATATCTTTGCAAGATACCGTCGTATTAAAAACGTTCATTTTGAAATGGGCTCCGTACAGGAGGAGTTCAAACGAATAGAGGCGGGGGGAGGGAAGAAAAACTGCTGTGGCGAAATTCAGGCTATGCGTATTATGTATGCCTTTATTATTTTATAAACGTGCATGTATATTTTTAAATTATATGCGCGTTCTAATATTTATGCTATTAAAAATTATTACTATTTTATACGAAACAGTATTATTACTTCATGTATTGATATGAAGCAGTATGTAAAAATTTTTCTCGTATATTTTATCAAGCATATGAACTATTAATGCCCTAATTAGCCTAACATGAATATTTAAAAAATGTAAAATGGTAAAATATATTTAACCAATTTATAATTTATTTAAGGCCAAAAATTTTTTTAAAGAAGGTGTAATTGTGTAGGCAACATTAAACAAAAAAAAAATTTTTTTTTCTTCTTCCTTGTTTCTCAGAAGTTGCATGACTCCTTTTCATTTACCTATGTCCTTCATTGTTGTTGCCTAGCAACGTGACGCTTTCCATGCGAAAATTTGTCACTTTCGTTAAAAATATCCTCAAACCCATAACTGGTTTCTTCAAGGAAGGGATCAAGCAAAACTCATATGAGAGAAGACGGTAAATGCGTTAATGATTGCAATCTGGGTTTTTCGAGTAGCCCTTGACCTTCAGCCCTTGATCGAGTGTCGTTTGTCATTCTTTCGAGGGCTATGCTAGTGATTCGGCCCTAATAATTTCTTAGTCACGTAATATTATTTTAGATGTACACTTGACGTTGTTGCAATTCCCACTCTTCTCAAGATGTCTTAAAGCAAAATTTGGCCATTCATCACTTTGTGTAGTCTAGCAGTCAACGATACTTCATTGACATGCTTACCATTTGCTCAATACAGCACGGAGCTAAAGAGTGCTTCTTCTGTCGTCTTTCCACTCTTTCTTAATAGTCTGCTAACGCTCCTTTATCTCCAGTTCATGATCATTTTTAAAAATTTTCAAGAAATTTTTAAGTACTAAGAACTAAAAATTCTATAAAAAATAATATTTCTAGGTGATATACCATAAGTTTATTTACCTCTTGTTGACTTGTCTCAGATTAAAATGATATCCATCTTCACCACCGAGGAACAACATTGGATACTTTGGCCCAAGTTTTCCTTGCCCTTGACATAGAAGCTCTTATACCCTCTTGCTCTATTCAAAACTCCCGTTGTTCAGATGTTTGCAATACCCGTATAGATTTTTCTGTTATAGCTTTAGAGTTTCTCTGGCCAATACTCGTTTTTTCTCTTTCCTGTCCAGGCACATTAATTTTTGCCAGTCGTCTGGACGTTTGATAGGGATCTCAGGGAGACACGTCTGACTCTTTTGCCTCCTCAATAGACGATGCCTTATTTATGCCCTGTCACTGCATCATCATTTTATATGCATTATTAATAATTCTTGGAAACGAACGTTCAGTCATCACATTATCAGTATATCAGTATGTTCAGTTTTGGACAAGAGGTTGTCGTCTTATTGATTATGTCGTTATACACAGTCATTGAAGAACTCTCAGTCATCACATTATCAGTTTCCAAAATATTCACATTCACACAATATAGACAAAATGTATATTTATGAAATGTTTGCATCTGCTGCGCTACCATATAAGCAACATGAATACCCTGGCATGTCTCTTACTCTGTTTTTTTGATTAAATTTTGAAATGCAGTCGAAGCTCTTTAATTCGAATCTCAAAGGAATTCGAATTAAAGAGGTTTTGAATTAAAGACATTTCGAATAATGGATTTTTTTTCCGAGGGAACAAAGAAAATTCGATTTACAGAGGTTTTCGAATTAAAGAGGTCCTACTGTATCTTAAAAATAAACACATGAAAATGCTTAGAATTAAAACAGTAAAAATTCTTCATGAAAATTCGAAAAAAAATTTTTTAAAGGACTGACAACGGAAGTCCTCTCCAAGTATGCCACTGCTAGTCTCAATAATTTCTAAGTCACATAATCTTATTTTAGATGTACACATGATGTTGTTGCAATTCCCACTTGTCTCTCGATGTCTTGAAGCAAAACTTGACCATTCATCACTTTGTATAATCTAGCAGTCGCCGATTCTTCTATTGACATGCTTTTCCATTTGCTCAATACAGCACGGAACTAAAAGAATGCTCCCTCTGTCGTCTACCCACTCTTTCTCAATTGTCTGCTAACTGTCCATTATCTCCAGTTACTGATCATTTTTAAAGATTTACAAGAAACTGTTAAGTAATAAGAACTCTCTTTTCTAAGAAAAGCTTGAATAAAAGGAATTCTATGCATTGTTACAAATTGAAACTTATCTATATTGCACAAACTTTGCCTTGCATTGCTAGTCATGAGATATATAGTGTTGGTACTAGTGTAGTGTTGGTGCATTGCGTGTTGACACCATTGTTGATACGTATTGGTGCACAAACGTTTCTTTGCATTGTTGGTCATGAGATATATATTGTTGGTCCGTGCAGAGTATTTGTAAATTGCGTTTTGATACCATTATTGATACCTATTGTAGCACAAACTTTGCCTTGCATTGTTGGTCATGAGATATTTCTCATTAATATGCCTTGCCATAACTATGATTATCGATTTTTTTTATCAATAATTATTATTTTTTCGAAATCTGAGGCAGACAGTGGTCTTCCTCATGCTTTGAAGGTCAAGTATCCAAAGTTTCATCAAGATCGGAATACAATTATAGATTTGTATAAGAAACAAACACACACACAAACCACAAACAAACCCACAAACATCTTTGTTTATATATATAGAAGATATCAGCGGATATGGTGTTGCCTGGGACAATTACACTTGTAGGCAAACAGAATAATCTCAAAAGTTAAATTATAATTCCATATTGGTTAAATAATAACTCAGTCAATACAACACAGAGCAAAGGGACTATCCATTCTAAGAAAAGTTCGAAAAACAAGAATTCTAGGTGATATACCGGGATTTTTTGTGCTATACACCACCAGAGAACATGACTGCATACTTTGGACCCAGTGTTTTCTTCCCTTTGACGTAGAAGCTCGTATACCCTCTCCCTGTATTCAAAACTCCCGTTGTTCCATATCCGTATAGCCTTTTATGTTTTAGCTGCAGAGTTTCTCTGACCAATACTCGTTCTTTTTCTTTTCTTTCCAGGCACATAAATTTTTGCCAGTCGTCTGGAAGTTTGATAGGGAGGTAGTAGTTAAGAGCAGCCCTTTGTGTACCAAGTTGACCTTTGACCCAAGATGGCGGCAGCCATGCCCACCACGCCCTCGCCTCAGGCGGTGGTACACAAACCGGCCTCCACGTGACCCTTTTTTATCAGCAGAGATAAGATCAAAAGATAAGATAAGCCCAGGGGACCGCCATTTTCGTTGCCATGGCAACGGAGCGGCCATTTTGGATGAGCAGATAAGATAAGACAAGCTGGTCACC
>JAHWFO010081857.1:437860-462566 GCA_023313115.1 Rhysida immarginata
GGTGACCAGCTTGTCTTATCTTATCTGCTCATCCAAAATGGCCGCTCTGTTGCCATGGCAACCAAAATGGCGGTCCGCTGGGCTTATCTTATCTTTTGATCTTATCTCTGCTGATAAAAAAGGGTCACGTGGAGGCCGGTTTGTGCACCACCGCCTGAGGCGAGGGCGTGGTGGGCGTGGCCGCCGTCATCTTGGGTCAAAGGTCAACTTGGTACACAAAGGGCTGCTCTTAACTACTGGAGGTCCAGGGAAACACGTGTCACTCCATTTCTTTCTCAATAGATGCTGCTGGATTTATATCTTGTCAGTGAATCATCACTTTCTGCTCATTATTACTAATTTTTGGAAACGAACGTTCAGTCATCGAATTATCAGCATCTGTTTCCAAAATATTCACATTCACATGGAATATAATCAAAATATATTTTTATGAAATGTTTGGATATGCTATGATACCAATAAGCTATGTACCCCGGCTTGGCTCCGACTCTTTGTTTTCTTGATTAAATTTGTCTATATCTTAAAAACAAACTCGTTAATACGCTTTAATATTAATACAGTAAAAATTCATAATGAAAGCTCGAATAAAAATGTTTTAAATGCTCACAATAGATGGGAATGCCCAAGTATGCCACAGCTAGCCTAAATAAATTCTTAGTCACGTAATCTTACTGTAGATGTACACTTGATGTTGTTGCACTTTTCACTCTGCTCTCGATATCTTGAATCAAGAGCAGAGTGAAAACTTGGCCATTCTTCACTTTGTGTTGTCTAGCAGTCGGCGATTCTTCTAATCATAAGCTCACTATTTGCTCAATACTGCTTCCTGTACAGTTTTTCCACTCTTTCTCAATAGTCTGATAACTCTCCATTATCTCCAGTTACTGATCATTTTTAAAGATTTTCAAGAAATTGTTAAGTACTAAGTATTCGCTTTTCTAAGAAAAGCCTGAATAACAGGAATTCTATCTATTGTTATAAATTGAAACTTATCTATATTGCACAGACTTTACCTTGCAGTGTTGGCCATGAGATATATATTGTTGATCCGTGCAGAGTGTTTCTGAATTGCGTGTTGATGCCATTGTTGATAACTATTGTTGCACAAACTTTGCCTTGCATCGTTGATCATAAGATATTTCTCATTAATATGCCCTGCCATATCCAGGAATATCGATTTTTTTTAAATCAATAATTATTTTTTTTCGAAATCTGAGGTTGATAGTGACCTTCCTCATTCTCTGAAGGTCGAGTATGTATAATTTCATCAAGATCGGAATAAAACTGTAGATTTGTATAAGAAACTAACAACAAACCCGCAAACCCACAAACATCCTTGTTTATATACATAGATCGATGACTAGCAAAGGAGCTGGCATTGCCTGGGATTATCACACTTGTAGGTGATCAGAACAATCTCAAAAAAATGGTGAAATAATAACTCAATCAATTCAACGTCCACTCTAAGAAAAATCCGAAAAACCAGAATTCCAGGTGATATACAGGACTGTATTTAACTTGTTTTTGACTTGCCTCAGATTAAAATATTATCCATCTTCCCCACCGGGAACATCACTGGATACTTTAGACCCAATTTTTTAATGTCCTTGTCATAGAATCGTATACCCTCTTGCTCTATTCGAAACTTCCTTTCTCCAGATGTTTCCAATGCCCGTATAGCCTTGTCTGTTTTAGCTTCAGAGCTCTTTCCTTTCCAAACGTAAATTTTTGCCAGTCTTGGACGTTTGGTAGGGAGCTCAAGGGAGACACGTGTGACATCTTTACCTCCTCAATAGATGCTGTCTTATTTAGTCCTGTCACTGCAACATCATTTTATGCTCATTATTAATTATTCTTGGAAACGAACGTTCAATGATCGCATTATCAGCATCTTAGCTTTCAAAATATTCACATTCACGCAGAATATAATCAAAATTTATTTTTATGAAATGGTTGAACCTAGGTGATAACCCTGGTGTCCCTCAGACCCTGTTTTTTTGGTTAAATTTTGCAATATCTTAAAAATAAACACTTAAAAACGCTTAGAAATAATAGAGTAAAAATGCTTAATGAAAATTCGAAAAAAATTTTTTTAATGCTCACAATGGATGGACCTCTCGAAGTATGCCACAGTAAGCCTAAATAATTTCTTAACTACTTTAGATGTACACTTGATGTTGTTGCAATTACCACTCCGTTCTCCAGTTGTTCCCAATTCCCGTATAGCCTTTTTGTCTTGAAGCAAAACTTGGTCATTCTTCACTTTGTGTAGTCTAGCGGTCACCGATTCTTCTATTAACATGTTCACCATTTACTCAGTACAGCACGTAGCTGAAGGACTGCTTCCTCTGTCGTCTTTCCACCATTTCTCAATAGTGTCACGAATAATTCTATAGCGCAGTGGAAAAAGTATCTTAGACTACATAAATGAAGACAGCAATGAAGCAGAAATACATTTATACGTCTAAATTAATCCCCCCCCCCCCATCTGCCGAGTAGGATAAGGCAAGTCATTTATTTTTACCCCTTTATCTGCACTTTTTACCTCTTCCCAAGTTTTTTTCAATCAATAAATTGATTTTCTCGAACATAATATGTAAAAAACCTCGTACCTTCTTTACTTTCTCATCATTTCCGAACGTATTATATATCATGTGCCATATGTTGCCATAGTTCTAAGGGCCAATTGACTGCCACCCCCGCAGATCCGATCCCACTGGAACAATTGGGCCTAAACTTCATAGTAATGTAGGTCTTGCCTAGAGGAATTTGGATACTGGATTTTACGCCTTTACGTATGTTGCCTTCTCTGAATCCTACCCCCGTTGCCTTCTCTGAATCCTACCCCCGTATACCAACCAAAACCAAATAGTGCAGATAGACATGCCCATAGTAAGCTACATTCCTAATTTCAACCTTCAACCTTAAAAAATGTAGAAATTATGAAGGGGACGGACAATAAAAGCGTTTAAATTAAAATTAATTTGTCCCTCCTTATCGAGGGATACTTGAACAATTTGTTCATTAGAATAAAGATTGCTAATGGTAAAAGCAAAAATGGCAATGGAGGATTCTTATTATGGAGGGTCAGTCAAATGAAAACCGTAAATATTTTTTTTACATCTCCTTTATTACAGACAGAGTTGGTACACTATTTTTCAATGTAGTCCCCATCTTTTCGATGCATTTCCACGACCGAGTCGGGAAGACATGGGTACTTCGGGGAAAAAAAACCTTCATATAATGGAGATCTTGCTTATAGGAATCTGCATACCGAATTTCACTCCTTTATATGCATAAATACACCTAGACCTTTTGGCCCCCTCTAATTTTCACCTCCAAAACTCCGACCTTAGTGGGCTAATCAAAAGCAAACTAAATAGTGAAGGTGCACATGGCCTTCAAGCTACATTTTAATTTCAACCTTTTACCTCAAAAACTGTAGAAATGATGAAGGGTGATTCAAATCGTGTGTAAAATAAAACCAATAAGTAGCTCCATTTTTCCGCTACTTGATAATAAGCTTATAGATTATGAGCACTTAAGCAATCGTGCTTCGACAAAGCGATTTCACGTGCGCGCGCAGATGTCAATAATGCTTAAAAGATGAACAGAAAGTAACAATATATTCCTTCTTGACAAATCGATTGTTATATGATTTGCCTTTATCTTGGTATTCTTTACACTCACTGTTTTAGCACGTGAATTCGGCTTGAAGGGGTCCACGAAAAATTCTTAAAAGTTGATACGGCCGAGCTAAGACTTTGATGGTCATATTTCTGAAAACAGAATTTGAAAAAGTTAATCCGTTTTCAAGTTACCTTGCAAACGGCGGCCGGACGGACGGACGGATAAACGTACAGATCAAGGGCTCATTCTTATAAGTAGCTTTTATGCTAAAGCTCCTAATAATGAGATTGAACCCTCGGTGGGGTTCTGGAGGGCATCCTCTAACACGAGGAATTGCTCTCCAGGAGATCAAAGACTCCTACTCAATGCACTAGCGCCTTTGTAAGGCGTTTAAGAAGGATTCCGTATGAAACGGTACGGTTATGAGCAAAAAGGAACCGCAGCAATGCAGCTTACTAGCCCGTGAACAAAACAAAGTCCGTACAGATATTGCAATTTACAAAAGTAATGAGCACTTAGAGCGCATAACAGCAGAATAGTTCGAAGACAATATATTCCTCAAGTTGACTCATACACTTGAGCATATGGCATTAACTAATGGGACACCCTTCCCAAGATTGCAGCGACGCACTGATGCTGGTCCTGCAAAAGAAATAAAATACCATGTTTGAGAGAATGCCAGAGATAAATTCAATATTAACGAAGCAGCGTGAGAGGAAGTGGCGACCATTAATCTTTTTAGGAGAGAAATTAGGAAAGAATATGCACGTGAGCCAGCTCAACTCTGAGCTGTGTAGAAGGCGCCCAAATCTTCATGAAGGAAAGTTTCCAGGCCCCACGGGGCTATTAAAGTCCATGCACTTGTTCTCTGGTTCGAAAACTCGCTGTCACACGATGACCTCCATCAGAGAACAGGCCTCGCTAGACTGGTAACTAATATCAAGCTGCTACCGTAGAATTGCAGAGGGATGACGTGCAGTTGCCAGTGACCCTGTTGCCAAAACGCTGCAGCCAATGTACAATACTCATTTCCAAAAAAGTTGGGACAGTGCAACATATAAAAGGAACTCCAACACATTTGTTTGGATTATTGTATTGCCGTTTATTTCAACGCATTACAATACATAAACGATAAATTAGGCATGGGATGACATATCTTATATGCTTAAAGAAAGATACAGGTGGTTTTCTGTTTGGCACGTGCAACACACTCCCAAAAATGTTGGGACAGCACGGCGTTTACCACGATGTGTCGTCACCTCTCCTCTTGATGACACACTATAATCTTCTGGGCATCGATGACACCACTCTTTCTAACACCGTAACCGGAATTCTGTCCTATTCCTGTTGGATATAGGTTTTCAGCTGTTCAACTGTCCGGGGTCGTCGCTGTCGTAGTTTTCTTTTAATAATACGCCAAACGTTTTCTATAGGCGACAGATCCGGGCTGCAAGGGGGCCAATCCAACATACGAATGCACTGCCGACGTAGCCATGCAGAAGTTATGTGCGCTGCATGCGGTCTGGCGTTGTCTTGTTGAAATATACACTGACGTCGTCCAAACAGGCGCCTCTTAGATGGCACCATAGCTTGTTCCAGGATCTGTATATACGCTTCAGCATTGACGGTGCCATTGCAGATGTGCAAGTCTCCCATTCCATGGCCACTAATACAACCCCAGTCCATGACAGACGGTGGTTTCTGTACCGAACGCCTGTAGCACGCGGGAATATCCTTTTCATCTTTGGTCCGGAGTGTACGGCGTCCATTATTTCCGTAAACAATCATAAAGGTTGATTCATCGGACCACAATATCTTCTTCCAGCGTGCTTGGGACCAATTGCGATGGGCTCGAGCCCATATCAGACGGCGACGTTGCTTTCGTTTGTTGATGTATGGCTTCCGTTGTGCATAGTATAACTTAAGTTTGCATTTGTGGATGCACCGGCGTACAGTATTCAACGATAATGGCTTCCCGAAGAAATCGCGGGGCCACGTGGCTATGTCCGTAATCGCAGCATTCCTATGCGTGACGCAGTGACGTCGGAGGATCCGAAGAGCTCGAGAATTCAGAATAAGTTTTCTACCTTGGCCTTTCCGAACTGTGATCTCACCACTCTCGGTAGCGCTTGATAATATTATGTACTGTAGATGATGACAGGTTAAATCTTCTGGCTATTGCACGCTGAGAAACGTTGTATGTGAGTTCTTGAATGATTCGAACACGAAGATCTTCGCTAACTGGCTTGCCTCGACTCATCATTCCGAATAAGTTACCTGAACGATGGATGGCAACTGTTATTTATACGGAATGTAGTACGACGTCATCATTCTAGATTATTCCCGAACAATTCGGAAGGTTCCACTACTAACGGCGCTTTCTACAACGTATGTCCCTACTATTTTGGAACGTGTTGCAACACCCCCATTCAAAATGAACGTCCCGGCCACGATAAAAAATGTTTTGGTGCATACAGTATATTTATGTCATTTCATAAACGTATCTGCTATTTTGTATTCGCGAGAAAGTTTTGTTACATCATCACTTTTGGTTTTTTCTATATATGTTGCGCTGTCCCAACTTTTTTGGAAATGAGTATTGTAGATAGCCTTGTCGCTTCCTCCGTCGAGAGCTGTTTATCACCACAGGAGCCAAAATTGATACCCGGGTGAGCTATGCCTTCCCTGACGTTCGTTACATCAGTGGGTGCTCGTGCCGGCCAGTCGGACGTGCTATTCCAGCTGCTGTATCCAGAGAAACACAAATAAAGTTATTAGCGCGTGCAGCTCGCGACGTATCACTCGCCGTTACAGAGTTCACAGCGCCAAGAGTTGCACAATTCCCCGAGTTAGGTTCCTCAGCAGAACACGTGTCCCAAAAGAAATAGGCGTTGAATTCATATGAAAGCTCGCCTGAGATAAAGTCTATTGTGCACTTATCTTGCTTCGGAGCTCTCGCTGTGCATCCATCTCGAGTGGCTGGCTCGTAATCTCTCCGCGATTTTTCCTTTTGCCCCGCCTTCCTCTCAAAATTCGCGTTACTGCGCAATCCATCGCTCCTGCCTCCAGGCTTTTTTCCCAGGCTATCCATTGCCACCTCTAAGCGGTATGCGCTTGTTTGGTATATTAATATTATTAATAATATCATTATTGGCAATAGATAACGCCTGTGACCGCGCACTGGAAACAGACGCTATGTGCTGCAGGAAACTGTTCGCGTTCAGCTTTGTTCGCAATATTTTGTGACATGTCCGCGGTGGCCGATCGCAGTTTAACCTGCGATAAATTGATTTGATTCACTTTGTCTTTTGCTTTCGAGGCCGCCAATCCTTGGGTTCTTTGTTTCTTAAAGAAAGCCTCGATGAGCCCTTTGCACCGATGAAGGTTACTCTCGGGCTCCCAAGTTGGCTTGGGGTAACCTACCCATTTGACAAGGAATTGTGGTCAGGTTTCTTGCCCTTTACGTCTAGTTAATTTTGCAGCTTATATACATTCCTAAACTATGGGTCACGAATCGGACCTGGCAATTTGGAGGGTTCACTTCCCCTCCCTTTAAATTTCTTTTAGAAGGAGCAGTGAATAATTCTATTTCTCCCCACATGTGAGGTATCTGTATTTTGGCCGAAACCTTGTTTATACCTCTATAACTTTAAAAGGCCCTTGGTACTTGCGAAATAATTTATGGCCTATCTTATGTTTAAAATAAAAGAGGCATTTGGCCCACACCAATACCTTGTCGCCTACTTTTAAAATATATTTTGTATGGCGTTTATCAAACTCTTTCTTGTAGAGCTGATTTGCCTTGTTGATGTTCGCAAAGTTTGAGAAAGGTGCTTGACAAACTCATTACCTCGTGGGGCCTGCCCCACGTACCTGTTCAAAGACGGGGGAATATGAACCTCTCGCCCCAAGTTGAGGACAAATGGCGACATTTTTGTAGTTTCTGAAACAGCGGAGTTGATTGCAATCTCCGCTGCAGTTCGGAAGTCGTCCCAATCATCTTTTTTAGTATTGATATTTTCTTATATTTGGGTGACTGTCTGATTCGTTCGCTCAGACTGCCCATCTGATTGTGGGTGGTAGGCGCTGGCAAACTTTAGGATCGTACCCAAAATCTTAAAGGACAACTCTACGCAAAAATTCGATTATAATTTTTTTTACAGAATATCAATATTTGGTATAAATATAACACGATTCCGTTGAAATTTTTAATTTTGGTCCATAATTTCTATAAAAAAATGCTTTGAAAAGCGAAAAATAGTGCGTTTGCATTCCCCTCGCGCCGGCCATTATTTTTCCGGAAGTGACGTAGTGCGAGGTTAGCTGCTGGGGTCGACTTAATGTTTTAATGCTAATCCCAGTTGTTTGTAAGCTTCCACAGCGTGATTTTTTTAAGTAAAAAAAACTAGAAAGAGTATCCAAATATTACTTTGATTATAGTAACATAAATATGAATCTCCTTTTTGAATGAAAATAAAATAAAATTAAAATAAATAAATGAAAAACACCAATGTAAGTTCTAATGAAGGAGGGAATTAAAAAAGGTGATTCACGTGTTATTGAAATATTATCAAACCACTCCTTTTATTATATAATAATTATCTTGGTCATTTTAATTCATTTAATGTACTCTATGTAAATGAATATTTATTGAAATGTGTGTAGCTTTAAAAGCGAAGTCACGAATGGATGATTTTAAAAAATGAGACTTTACATGAATGACACTAAATGAATTTTGAAACTTTTTTTAGTTTGTTTACTAAAAAATCACACTATGGAAGCTTTCAAACAATTAATGCTAATTATTTCCCTAATTCACTGTGTTGACATGGATTTTACCGCCATGCCTCAGCATTAAAAATTCTCTCTCTCTCTCTCTCTCTCTCTCTCTCTCTCTCTCTAACGTCTCCTGATATTTTCTCACTGAGTAGATATTTACGACCAATCTTCCTGAATGGTAAATCGCATATTCGTCATGCCTCATTCTTATTTAGTATTTTGGCTATAAGAATAGAGGTAGTGATAATAATTTATCATTTCTTCAATTTCCTAAGTAAGAATTAGGAATTAAATGGATAATTTTTGATCGAAGAGATAACTGGCTTCCGACCACGAACTAGTCTCTGCTCCGCTCACTTTGAAAAGTTTTGTTTTGTTATTAATCCTATCGTATTAATGTACATAGGTATTAATTAAGCTCACTATCTATTTGTGCAAGGCTATGTAACTAAAGAGGTATCCGGATAAAACGCAACCGGACAAAATGCAACTACACGTTTTGAAGTGTTCTGATGGCCACATTTGATTGAAAATGATGAGAAACGTAAGAACATAGAGCTCGTATTCATTTCTAAATACTACATTCGAGAAATTCAATTTTTCAAAATATAGACGAACTCAGAGCTCCTAGTACTTCGTCAAGGGAAATTATTTTGTTCATTGAAGCATTTAATGGAAGCCAAACAGAAATTGATTATGATTTGAAGACACTTTTTTGGGTTAAATTCATAAATAGAACAGGGGAGGGGGACTAGTTATTGGCTATTGCTTTTAATGTTTGACTAAGATTAAAATTATATTAGGTAATCTAGTTAAATAAGTCAATGGTGCTAACAGTAGCAAAGTTTTGTTTAATGTTTGATGCTAATACATTTGTCATTTAAACTGGCTGAAATAATTTATATTTAGTGATGATCGTAAATTAAAATATGTCAGTGTAACAAAATACATTTGATAACCTGAAATTTAGTTCGATTTTCCATAAATTTTAGTTATGATCAAATAAATAAAGAAAATTGCTTGAGAGAATTTTAATTAGTTTAATAAAATTTTACAGTATTTGAAACCACAATGTTCTTGTGAAGGAAACATTTTTCGAATGGCTGTCACAATGCAACGGGGAAGAACTTTTCTTTCATTTCTTCTAAAGGACACCCAAATCTAATGGACAAATTAGTTCGTTGGTGTATCGTAATCCACGCAGATTTTTGAAAAGATAGAATTTTCGGTGATGCACGCCCAACCACTGGGCATATGCTGATCGATCTCGGCATAATCACGACAGCATACGTTCGCACTTGTGATGTCGGCATATCTTCACATATTGTGCACTGATACCTAATTTAAAAATTAATATCATGAAATTGTTCACATTTAAATAACATACGTATTAATTATACTTGACAATTTGTTGCGGGTGATACATTTTCCGTCGATTCGGCGACACTGTATTCCTCGTCTAATAACGGGTGATCGCGCAGGAGAGGTTCTAAACTAAATGGTTTCATGCCTAAACCATCCAAATCACTCACAAGGTTCTCCAAATTGGTGTCCAATTCATTAAATAGATAGTTGTTAAAATAAGCCTCCATATCTTCGTAAGTCTAAAAATTAATATCTGAATCGCTGCTTTCATGTCCAGACATTGTGAAAATTGTAGTGAACGCAGTACTGAGTGAATGCAGATCTATAATGAATGTTAAAGCTTCGCTGCAAAACTTGCTGCGAGCAATCCTCGCACTACGTCACGCCTCCATCCAAGATGGATGCCCCCGATTTCAAATCGCGCTCGGAATTTTCGTTTTTCACACATTTAGGATTCGAATTAAAAAAAATTAAATATGCTATGATGTTATTAATAGGTTAGTCTTTCGATTTAAGTAAAGTTGTATGTGACCATAGAGTTGTCCTTTAAAGATGTGCTTCCATACAGCGGACTGGAAATGCACATCACGATCCGAAATTATGGCTTGGGGGAAACCATGTATCTTTGTAGTTTCCTCAGCGGTAATGGCCATATGGCACGGGAGTAAACGGACTCTTTTTTGTAAGCTTATCCGTTATGGTTAGCAGGGCGTCATGGCCATTTTTGGTGCGAGGAAGAGGCATGACGTAATCCAGCGTCACCGTGTTCCAGCGTTGCGGAGGAACTTCCAGTCCCGAACGGCTTTTGATGCGGGACCTTATTGGCTTGGCATATTTCGCACACATTTACGAACTTCGTAACATCCGATGCTAACCTTACCCACGTATACATATCAGAAGCCTTAGTAATTGTTTTATAGATACCCAAGTGGCCGACCGTAGGCTCACTATGTATCGAAGTGATAACAGCATCGGGGAGTCTACGCACTTGGAGTATAACTGGTTTTATTTTATGTGGAGCCTTTTTATATAATAACCCTTGCTCCACGAAATAGGGCGGCTTAGGCTTAGAAATGCGTCTCTTTGCAAAGGGGTCCTTGCTATAGCCACTCTTTATTTGTTCCAATAACTGCGGATCGCTAATAGACAATACATGAAGCACTGCAAGTGTAGCGCCCTTTCCCTTATCTTTATTCTCCTGCAGTTGCTTAAGTTTAGTCTTGTGTGTCCTATTAAAGACGCCTACTTTGCTACTCTTTGGTGAATCAAGTACTGACTCCGTATAACGCATCGCTAAGTTTAACTTGTCTGGTGCCTTTTCCTTCAAAATGTTAAGAATTTTCTCTGCAAAGGCTTTAATGTACAATTCGACTAATTGTTGCTCACCTCGCTCTGGTAGCTGCTCAGCTAACATTTTAAAACATTGATTGAATCGCCCAATGTTCTGTCTATTATAGGCTGTTTGCGCCAGGGTATTGAAAATAATTTGCTCGGTACTTATTTCCTTCCAAGTCCTAGGCATGCTTAACTCTTCTCTAACCTAAGCCTTAATAAGACACCACCCAATAAGAGCAAAGTGGTGAAAAATAATATGGCTACAAAGCGCCAATAGAGTCAGAAGAGAAAATACAAAATTTCTAGCAAAACCCCCCCCTGCCTTGCCAGTGGATAGTCTAGTAATACCGAAGCGTGGGAAACGCCCTGCCTTGCCCAATACTGGGAACCGCCATCTTAAATAGCAGGGTGAATGTCCATATCAATATAAAAACAATAATTTTACCGTCGTAAAAAAACACGCACTCGCTGCACAAGCCAACCAGGAAAATTTTACTACTCTTGACAAAAATAAAAAAACACGAATAGTTGAGGCAACTTTTGAAATGCGTACTGGATGCCAGCTGTAAAAGCCTTGAGCTCGGAAAAGTAAGCTCTGAAACCAAAAAGGGTAGAAACAAAATAATGACCCTAACTGGTTGAGCTCCCGGACCGTGGAGTGAACCTCAGAAAGATAGTTCGCACCACCAGGGAAGCGAAACAAACCAAAAAAAAATCTTTCCCCCCCCCTTCTTTTTAGAACGTGTACCCCATGGTAACAACCCCAGACAGTCTGAGGAAGGAAAGCGGTCTGCTACCGAAAGGGGTTAAAAATAATATGGCTACAAAGCTGTCACAAATGATTCTATAGCGCAGTGGAAAAAGTAGCATAGACTATATAAATGAACACAGCAAGGTAACCATGTTAATTTTTACATTTATTAAACAAACACATGATAGGGAATAAATACATTTAAAGTAAGAAAATAATGAGATTGATGCCTCGGTGGGGTTCTGGAGGGCATCCTCTAACACGAGGAATTGCTCTCCAGGAAATCAAAGACTCCTACTCAATGCACTAGCGCCTTTGTAAGGCATTTAAGAAAGATTCTATACGAAATGGTACATTATGAGCAAAAAGGAACCGCAGCAATGCGGCTTACTTGCCCGTGAAAAAAACTAAGTCCATACAGGTGCTGCAATTTACAGAAGTAATGAGCGCTTAGGGCGCATAACAGCAGAATAGTCTGAAGACAATATATTCCTTAAGTATTCCTGAAGTTGACTCATACACATGAGCATACGGCATTATCTAACGGGACACCCTTCCCAAGATTGCAGCAACGCACTTCGTTAAATTGGAGGACAGCTGATGCTGCTCCTGCAGAAGAAATAAAAATAACATGTTTGACAGAACGCCAGAGATAAATTCAATATTAACGAAGCGGCGTGAGAGGGAGTGGCGACGATTCATCTTTTTAAGAGAGAAATTAGGAAAGAATATGCACGTGAGCCAGCTTACCTCTAAGCTGTGTAGAAGACGCCCAAATCTTCATGAAGGAAAGTTTCCAGGCCCCACGGGGCTATTAAAGTCCATGCACCTGTTCTCTGGTTCGAAAACTCGCTGTCAGACGATGACCTACATCAGAGAACAGGCCTCGCTAGACCGGTAACTAATACCAAGCTGCTACCGCAGAATTGCCGAGGGATGACGTGCAGTTGCCAGTGACCCTGTTGCCAAAACACTGCAGCCAATGTAGATAGCCTTGTCGCTTCCTCCGTCGAGAGCTGGTTATCACCACAGAAGCCAAAATCGATCCCCGGGTGAGCTATGCCTTCCCTGACTTCGTTACATTGATGGGTGCTCGCGCTGGCCGGTCTGACATTTCTATTCCAGCTACTGTATCCAAAGAAACACAAATAAAGTTATTGGCGCATGCAGTTCGCGACGTATCACTCACCATTACAGAGTTCACAGCCGTGAGAGTCGCACAATTCCCCGAGTTATGTCCCTCAGCAGAACACGTTGTGTCCCAAAAGAAATAGCCGTTGAATTCATATGAAAGCTCGCCTCGGATGAAGTCTATTTTATCGGATCTCTGGCTTTGCGTCCATCTCGGGTGGCTGGCTCGTGCTCTCTCCTCGATTTTTCCTTTTGCCCTGCCTTCCTCTCAAAACTCGCGCTACTGCGCAATCCATCATTGCTTCTGTCTCCAGGCTTTATGTCCCGTCATCTATTGCCACCTGTACGTGGTATGCGCTTGTTTGGTATATTATTATTAATAATATCATTCTTGGCAATAGATGACGCCTGTGATTGCACGCTGGAAGCAGACGCTATGAGCTGCAGGAAACTCCGATCGCGCTCAGCTTTGTTCGCAATACTTTGTGACAAATAGTCTGTTCACTCTCCATTATCTATAGTAAGTGCTAAAAACTCTCTCAATTCTAAGAAAAGCCTGAATAATAGGAATTCTATGCATTGTTACAAATTGAATCTTATTTATATAGCACAAACTTTGCCTTGCATTGTTGGTCATGAGATATTTCTCATTGATAAGCCCTGCCATAATTATGAATATCGGTATTTATTATCGATAATTATTGTTTGATCGAAATCTGAGGTAGACAGTGACTTTCCTCATGCTTTGAAGGTCAATTGTGCAAAATTTCATTAATATTGTAATAAAACTATAAAAAACAAACCCACAAATCCACCCACAAACCAAGAAACAAACATCCTTCTATATGCACTAGCAGAGGTTCCGGCATTGCCCGGGATAATTACATTTCTAGGTAAACAGAACAATTTCAAAAAATTAATTAATAACTCTGAATTTTTTAAATAATAACTGAATCAATATAAAACATAGCAAACGGATTATCCATTCTATGATAAATACGAAAAACAGAATTCTAGGTGATATACAGGGACTTTATCTTGTCTCACCACTATGGAGCATCAACAGATACTTTAGACTCATGTTTTTCTTGCCCTTGACGTACAAGTTCTTGCTCTATTCATCAGGTTGCGGAATAAAAATCTCCACCGCAATAAAGTCAACATGTTTTAATAAGACAGGGAGCAGTGATTAGCTCCTAAGCAAATGGGAATCGCAATAGGTAGATTTAAATGCCAGATCTATCCGCCAGATGGCGAAACTCTCGTTGTTCAGATGTTTCAAATGCTCGTATAGCTTTTGCTGTTTAGTTGCAGAGTTTCTCTGACCAATACTCGTTCTTTCTCTTTCCTTTCCAGACAAATTTTTGCCAGTCATCTGGACGTTTCATAGGAAGCTCAAGGGAGACACACGTGAGTCCTTCGCCTCATCAATAGACGCTGCCTTATTAATGCACACTGCCTTATTAATGCCTTATTAATGCACGAATACGCGGGTTCGACCCCGGCCGAGGACGACAAGGATTTTTTCAGGGGGAAAATCCTGAGATCACGCAATTCCTTCAAAAGGGAAGTAAAGCCTTTGGTCTCGTGTAGTCGTTTGCCGGCTGCACGTTAAAGAACCCTTGCGAGGCAAAATTTGCGGCCCCTATAACGCTGTCCTGAAATGACCATGGCAGTTATAAAGAACGTTAATACCAAATAAACCAAACCAACCAAACTCAGTCTTTGAAAAGTAAATTCAAATAAATTCTTTCCTTGGTCGCATGATCAGTCATCGCGCGATGTGCAGAATTGAACATTAAGCAATATTTATAATTAGATATATTTATGGGCATAGATTCATTTATATTTATGATCATTATTAATAGTTTTTGGAAACGAACGTTCAATCTTCGCACTATCAGCATCTCAGTTTGCAAAATATAACCATTCCCACAGAATACTCAAAATGTATTTTTATGAAATGTTTGGATCTGTTACCAAGTAAACTAGGTGATAACCCCTGCGTGGCTCGTATTTTTTTTTTTGGAAGAAATTTTGTAATATCTTAAAAATAAACAAATGAAAACGCTTAGAATCAATACAGTAAAAATTCTTAATAAGAATTCGAAAAAAATTTTTTTAAAGGCTCACAATAGATGGACCTCTCCAAGGATGCCACTGCCAGTCTCAATAATTTCTTACTCACGTAGTTTTACTTTAGATGTACACATGATGTTGTTGCAATTCCTACTCTTGTCTCGATGTCTTGAGGCAAAACTTGGCCATTCATCACTTCGTGTAGTCTAGCGGTCGCCGATTATTCCAAGAATTATAACAATGAACATAGAATGATGATGCAATATGGATAAGTTTCAGTTCCTAACAATGCATAGAATTCCTGTTATTCAGGTCTTTCTTGGAAAAGAGAGTTCTTAGTACTTAACAATTGCTTGAAAATATTTAAAAATGATCAGTAACTGGATATAATGAACAGTTAGCAGACTATTGAGATAAAGTGGAAAGACAACAGAGGAAGCACTTCTTTAGCTCCGTGCTGTATTGAGCAAATAGGAAGCAAGTAAATAGAAGAATCGGCGACTGCTAGACTACACAAAGTGATGAATGGCCATGTTTTGCTTCAACACGTCGAGAGAAGAGTGGAAATTGCAACAACATCAAGTGTACATATGAAGGAAAATTACGTGAGTAAGAAATTATTGGAGAGGACCATCCGTTAGAGCCTTTAAAAATTTTTTTTTCGAATTTTCATTAAGAATTTTTCCTGTATTATTCTAAGCATTTTCATGTGTTTATTTTTAAAATATTGCAAAATTTAATTTAATTTTTTGAGATTGTTCTGTTTGCTTACAAGTGTAATTATCCCGAGTAACGACGGGTACCTTTGCTATTTATATATACAGAAGACTAGCAGAGGACCCGGCGTTGACTGCGATAATTAAACTTGTAGGTAAACTGAACAAACACAAAAAATTAAATTATAAGTCAATTAATTCGGTAAATTGGCTAAATAATAAATCAATCAATACAACACAGCGTGAAATAACTATCCATTCTACCAGAAATATGAAAAACAGGAATTCTAAGTGATATAACGGAACTTTATTTAAACTCTTTTTGACATGCCCCAGATTAAAACAACTTCCGTCTTCACCACCGGGAAACATCACTGGATATCAGTTTAGACCTACGTTTTTGTTGCCCTTGATGTAGAAGCTCTTATACCCTCTTGCTTGAATCAAAACTCCTGTCGTTTCCAATGTCTGTGCAGCTTTATGTGGTCTTTCCCTTTACTTTCCAGGCACATAAAATTTTGCCAGTCATCTGGACACTTGATACGGAGCTCAAGGAAGACGCCTGTGACTCCTTTGCATCCTCAAAAGACGCCTGTGACTCCTTTGCCTCCTCAAAAGACGCTGCCTAATTAATGTCCTGTCACTGCATCATCATTATTAATGCTTGGAAACTAATGTTCATTATTATTAATGCTCATTATTATTAATGCTTGGAAACAAATGTTCAATTTTCGCATTATCAGTAACCAAAATACTCACATTCCCACAGAATATAGTCAAAATGTATTTTTATGAAATATTTGAATCTGCTATGCTACCAAATAAGCTAGGTGATAACCCCGGCGGGGCTCTTTATTTTTTTGATTAAATTTTGAAATATCTTAAAAATAAACACATGAAAATGCTTAGAATTAAAACAGTAAAAATTCTTCAAGAAAATTCGAAAAAAATTTTTTAAAGGCTCACAACGGAAGTACCTCTCCAAGTATGCCATTTCTAGTCTCAATAATTTTTAAGTCACATAATCTTACTTTAGATGTACACATGATGTTGTTGCAATTCCCACTTGGATGTCTCTCGATGCCTTGAAGCAAAACTTGGCCATTCATTATTTAGTGTAGTCTAGCAGTCGCCGATTCTTCTATTGACATGCTTACCATTTGCTCAATACAGCACGAGCTAAACGAGTGCTTCCTCTGTCGTCTTTCCACTCTTTCTCAATAGTCTGCTAACTCTCCATTATCTCCAGTTACTGATGATATTTAAAGATTTTCAAGAAATTGTTAAGTACTAAGAACTCTCTCTTTTTTGAGAAAAGCCTGAATAACTATAATTGTATGCATGGTTACATATTGAAACTTATCTATATTGGACAAAGTTTGCCTTGCTTTGTTGGTGATGAGATATAAATTTTTGATCCCTGCGTAGTGTTTGTGAATTGCATCTTGATACCATTGTTGATACCTGTTGTTGCAAAAACTTTGCCTTGCATTGTTGCTCATGAGATATTACACACAAGCAGAATTACCCAGCGTTGCCTGGGTAAATTACACTTGTAGGTAAAGAGAACAATCTAAAAAAATTAAATTATAACACCCAATTGGTTACCTAATAATAATTCGGGTACGGAAAGTAGCACTTGGGTACGGAAAGTGACACCACCCAATAAGGGGCTAATTAGGGGCCCAGGAAACAAGCATTCCCTGCATTGTCACAGATTAAATTATAACTCAATCAATACAACACAGAGCAGAGGGACTATCAATTTTACGAAACATACGAAAAACAGCAAGTCCAGGTGATAAACCGGTACTTTTTCTAAACTCTTCTTGACTTGCCTCACCACTGCGGAGCTTCACCAGATATTTTAGACTCAAGTTTTTCTTACCCTTGACGTAGAAGATCTTGCTCTATTCGAAACTCCTGTTGTTCAATTGTTTCAAGTGCCCGTATAGCTTTTTCTGTTTTAGTTGCAGAGCTTCTCTGACCAATACTCGTTCTTTCTCTCTCCTTTCCAGGCACATAAATTTTTGCCATTCGTCTGGACGTTTGATACGGATCTCAAGGGAGACACGAGTGACTCCTTTGCCTCATGAATAGACACTGCCTTATTGATGTTCTGCCACTGCAGCATAATTTTATGCTCATTATTAATAATTCTTGGAAAGGAACGTTCAATCATCGCAGTATCAGCATTTCAGTTTCCAAAATATACGCATTCCCACAGAATATAGTCAAAATGTATTTTTATGAACTTCTTGAATCTGATATGCTACCATATAAGCTAGGTGATAACCCCGTGCCTGGCTGGAATTGTTGTTATGATTAAATTATGCAATATCTTAAAAATAAACACATGAAAAAGCTTAGATTTAATACAGTAAAATTTCTTAATGAAAATTCGAAATAAAAATTTTTTAAAGCCTCAAACTCTATACACCTCTCCAGATATGCCACTGCTAGTCTAAATAATTTCTTATTCAAGTAGTCTTACTTTAGATGTTCCCCTTGACGTTGTTACAATTCCCATTCTCGATATCTTGAAGCAAAACTTGGCCATTCATCTCTTTGTGTAGTCTAGTGGTCGCTGATTCTTCTATTGACATGCTTACCATTTGCTCACTACAGCACGGAACTAAAGGAGTGCTTCCTCTGTCGTCCTTCCACTCTTTCTCAATAGTCTGCTAACTCTCCATTATCGTCAGTTACTGTCATTTTTAAAGATTTTCAAGAAATTGTCAAGTACTAAGAATTCTCTTTTCTCCAAAATGCCTAAATAACACGAATTCTATGCATTGTTACAAATTGAAACTTATCTATATAGCACAAAACTTGCCTTGCATTGTTGGCTATGAGATATATGAGGGAAGTTCAATAAGTAATGCAACATATTTTTTTTTTCTTGACCAATTTTTTTGTTCAAAAAACTGGACATTTCTTGTGGAACATTTTCAAACATTTCTGTTTCGTCTCGTAAAGTTTCATTGACGTCCGATATGTGACAGCACAATAGTGAGCTGTTAAAATGGCGTCTACAATGGAGGTGCGTTCCAAACAACGGGCAGTGATTGAGTTTCTTTTGGCGGAAAACCAGTGCATCTCAGATATTCCTAGGCGCTTGCAGAATGTCTACGGTGATCTGGCAGTAGACAAAAGCACGGTGAGTCGTTGGGCAAAGCGTGTGTCATCATCGCCGCAAGGTCAAGCAAAACTGTCTGATCTCCCGCGAGCTGGCCGGCCGTGCACAGCTCTGACTCCTGCAATGTCGGAACATGCGAACGCTCTCATTCGAGCAGAACGACGGATTTTCATCTCTTTGGCCCAATAAAGAACGCAATCCGTGGGACGCACTACGCGGATGATGAAGCAGTTATTGATGCAGCACGACGTTGGCTCCGACATCAACCAGTGGAATGGTACCGTGCAAGTATACAGGCCCTCACTTCAAGATGACGTAAAGCCATAGCATTGAATGGTGATTACATTAAAAAATAGTGTTGTGTAGCTAAAAGTTTGGGGAATAACATGGTGTATTTGAATGCTGAATGAAACAACCCCCTTTTTCAGAAAAAAATGTTTTGCATTACTTATTGAATTCCCCTCATATATTGTTGGTCCGTGCAGAGTGTGAATTGCTTTTTGACATCATAGTTGATACCTATTGTTGCACAAATTTTGCCTTTCATTATTGGTCATGAGATATATATTGTTAATTCCTGTAGAGTGTTGGTACATTACGTGTTGATACTATTGTTGGCACCTATTGTTGCACAAACTTTTCCTTGCATTGTTGGTCATCTATATATATAAAGAAGGATGTTTGATTGTGGGTTTGTGCATTTGTTTATTTCTTATACAAATCTACAGTGTTATTCCGATCTTGATGAAATTTTGCATACTTGACCTTCAAAGCATGGTGAAGATCACTGTCTACCTCAGATTTCGAAAAAATAATAATTTTCGATAAAAAAAATCTATATGCATGGTTATGTCAAGGCATATTAATGAGAATTATTTCATGACCAACAATGCAAGGAAAAGTTTGTATGACAATAGGTATCAACAATGGTGTCAACACGCAATGCACCAACACTATGCAAGGATCAACAATATACAGCGTGTCTCAGAATTCTTTGTACATACTTCTAGGGGAGTTAGTATGGGTGATTCTAAGCAAAAAAGTTCATATGAACATGGGTCCGAATTTGAACAATAACTGAGATATGATCAGAAATAAAAATGCCGCCACTAAGATCAACAAGTTTATAACTCAGGTTCTGTAACGCCTAGACTAATGAAATTGGGGGAATATCAGGGTACAAAAGACTGTGTATACCATTAAAATTTGATTGAATTCCAATAAGAAGTTTCCGAGTTACGCAGTCAATATTGTAACAAGTGCTAGTTAGTACTCAAAAGTGAGCACGTGTTATGATGTTGAATGAGTAATTCGATCAAATTTTAACGGTATACACATTCTTATGTACCCTGTTATTACTCCAAATTTCATTAATCTAGTCTTTACAGAACCTGAGTTATTAACTTGTTGATCTTGGTGGTGGCATTTTTATTTCTGTTCATATCTCAGTTATTGTTCAAATTCGGACCCATGTTCATGTGAACTTTTTTGCTTGGAATCACCCATACTAACTCCCCTAGAAGTTGGTACAATGAATTCTGAGACACCCGGTATATCTCATGACGAACAATGCAACGCAAAGTTGTGCAATATAGATAAGTTTCAATTTGTAACAATGCATAAAATTCCTGTTATTCTGGCTTTTCTTAGAAAAGAATTTTCTTAGTACTTAACAATTTCTTGAAAATCTTTGAAAATGATCAGTAACTGGAGGTAATGGAGAGTTAGCAGACTATTGAGAAAGAGTGGAAAGACGACAGGGGAAGCACTCGTTTAGCTCCGTGCTGTATTGAGCAAATGGGAGGCATGTCAATAGAAGAATCGGCGACTGCTAGACTACACAAAATGGTGAATGGCCAAGTTTTGCTTCAAGACATCGAGAGACAAGTGGGAATTGCAACAACATCATGTGTACATCTAAAGCATACCCAGGAATTTCGGAAGTTGGCCTCTGTGAAGCCTAGTGCGAATATCCTATTCTTTAACACGGGAACACGAATTTAAGTGGCTTTCACAAAAATATTTTAATAGATATCCACACACAAGAAAAAACGTATCTGCATTCGAGCTTTTTCTTTCGATTGGTGCGTTTTCATGCCCGTACGATTAAAACTTGATTTTTTTGTATATTTTTAGCTTTTAACCTTACGTCTATGGTGAAAAGTTCAACACTCGCATCAAAAAGAATTTATTTCTCTTAAACGAAAACGCAGCGCCAAAAGCGTTTTTTATCATTCAGTATAAACATTCCAAGGAAAATTTTTCTTATTTTTAAATGAAAAATTCAACGTTATTTGAAGGTGCAAAATCGTTTTATTTATCAATTTTATACATAAAGATCGTTATTACTGATCGTTAATGCACATGTTTTATTCTATCTCAACTTTCGCTTTAATTGAACTGTATAGCTTAAAATGGACGTCCCGCTGAACTGTTCATTGCAACGCGTCGATTAAATTGAAATTTTGGAAAACTGATTAAAGAAAACATGTATCAAATAGTCGTCTAAAATTACATAGTATACGTACATAAGAGTTCTATTTGATTTTATGGATCGTGCATGTTTCGTTAATTGAAACAAGCTCTTGGAAATAAGTAGAAGAAGTAGCAGCCGCTATTTCTCTCACCTTATCTTACACCGTGCTCTCTTCAATCGCAGCACGTATATGTTCCCAGGAGACAAGTTTCTACTCCAATCAGACTGCGAGAAAATGGATCCTAACGAAAATAGGACAGGATATTGGCATTACATAACAACTAAATCCGTATGTACGATCATTGATTTCGGATAAACACGTTTAATGCGAAACGTGGGCCCAGGAATGGATGAAAGCGAGGGGGTGCTTTGTTTCTCGTATGCTTAAACGTCAAAATTAGTTTCTCGTATGTTCCTACCTAAGTGATGATAGCTAAGTGATAAATTAAGAGACTGTTAATCTGTAATCTATGTTTATTTCTTTATATCAAAAATAATGAAAATTATAGTTAAATAAAATTAATAAAATAAGTTCATGTTACTATAGTCTATCCCGCTTTAAGTTGATAGCACTACAAGTGTTACGCGAAAACGAGTATGACAATTTACCTGAAAATGTGTATCCTTACGCGCCCTTTTTTTGTTTCAGGCAGTAGAGAACACTTTGCTAAGCAGCTATTACAAATAAATTGAACTTTATGTAATAAAAATTACAACTCATACCTGCAATAATTTATATTTAATGGACGTATATAAATCTCTAAGGTGTTGTAATCAAAAATTGTTTATTACAATTATATTCTTTTACATTTTCTTTGTACTGAAGGAATGGTGTTTAAGTTTATTGAAAATATTATACTTATTAAGTTCTTTAATGAAATATGCAGTAAATATAAGAAACTCCATGGTTTTGTCTCTTTCCTTAATATGTTGGCCCTGAAAAGGGCCGTTTAAGCACAAACAAATTTAAAGTTCATCAACGCCGCTCATTTCATTATCGGAGTCTGAAGCTGAATTGGTCGAATCACCAACGGCGAATGCCAATCACTCCACCGTCGTTTCAACCAGGCGATCGAGCTCCCACAACTTTTCTTCTTCAGCTTTCACATGTCGCACATAATTCTCCCAATTTTCTTTTGTAACTCGTGATATAGCATCCGAAATCAAGCGTTCGATTTCTTCTATTTTGAAATGACGATTTTCATGAGCTGCAAATCCTTTCACTTGGCTCCAAGCAATGTCGATTGGATTTAAGTTGCAATAATAAGGGGGAAGACGAAGTAATTCTATAAGGAAATGTTATCTGCAATGTTATCAATTCTATAAGTATTGAATTTGTGTTTTACAGAGTCAACAACACGCTTGAGTTCCTGTTTTACCATTGTTGAATCCCGTGGTAACCCGTTTTCAGTAAGCCAACACTGAATTTCGCTTATCCGATTAGTTGGCACTTGTTCCAGCTTAACAGAGTGATACGGGGCGTTATCCATAATAATGACACGATGAGGCGCAATATTTTGTATCAGCTTATTTGTAAAGCTTTCTTCATTTCATTATGGTAATCCCCTTTACCTTTTTTTGCTCGAAAAATTTCTGCAGTCCCGTGAACAAATCCGTGTTCATTACTTGCATGTGTAACGATTAGCTGTCCCCCTTTCCCTGATGGTGATTTTAGGCCTAATGATAACCCTGAAAGAAATGCTTGCTGCCGACTTCGTACAGTTGAGTCTTGCCATAATTTTAAGATTTGTATGGCCAACATTCACCCAAGTTTCGTCCATATAGTAAATATTCCGTCCTTTTTCTCTGTATTTTTTATAGATCGGAGATAATTTCTTCTCCAGATTACGATATCATCACTAGAGCAAACATGCTTCACGTTTTCTCTTACTGAAAGTGAAGCCTATCTCTTTCAATACACGATGCAAAACTGTTCGTGAAAACTTTGACATATCTTCTTGTTCATTTATATATTTCAATACTTTGTCAATCGTTGGTATTTCATTTCGTATGAAAAATCCATGAACAATTCTGCGTATAGCAGGCAGGGTAAATTCCTCATATCGCTGTGAAATACGGTGGGCTCCTTTGGCAAGTTGACGTGTCTTCACAGGAGTGCTGGTTAAGCTTAACTGCCCTTTGCTAACGATTTCGGCTTTTGCTCAGAAGATCGCTGCTGCTGAGGTGCCAGTTAATTCTTCCACCTTTTTACAATGTTGTTCACAGACTCCGATGGATGAGCTACGCGAAGACCACTATAAACATTCAAAACAATCTGCTTGCTTGAACTATTAAGGGGCTTAAGCCTTTTATGCTTGGAAAAATAGCGCTGGGGAGATTCAACCTCGGCCATTGCTAAGTGAAAATGAAAACATCTGGAGTGCACTGCGCAGGTGCAAAGTACTTTGATTATAATAATCATGGAGAAGTATAATATGTAAATAATCAACGGAACTGTTAATAAAAATAATAATCTTTCTATATATTAATTCAGATAAATAACACTCCTTTAATTAAAATAAGACAAATAAATTAAAATAAATAATATAAAACAATGAAAAAAGTCATCCAATTGGGAAAGTAAAAGTTGAATGACGTAATATAAATGAAACACAGGACTTGTGGAGAAACTCAGATGAAGTATAGAAGAAACACAGAAGGGACGAAGATCTAGTGAAGAAATGTTACACGAACACATGGAGATACACAGTTATAGATGAAGAAGGTCTATGATGGAAGTTCGATGATTCGTAATACGTAGATGACTAACTTGATATATAACATTTTCGGGATTTTTTCCTATCGTCAGTAATATAACGTTTTTTGAATGAATGGAAGATATAATAGTATTATTTTATTTTAATTTTAATTAAAGGAGTGCTATTTATCTGAATTAATATATATTTATCACAACTCCTACGTTTATAATATAATAATAATCTTTCATTTATTTGAATGTTTTGTATACATTCTATCTACTGTTGGAACTATTTTTTTTGGTGAGAGAACAATCTTAGAGCGTGGCAATTTACACACTGTAACAGATCCAGTGCTATCAGCTTAAAGCGGGATATTTATTTTTTATTTTTAATACGACTGTATCGTTTGTCATCTTAGATAAGAAAATATATTCTTTTGAAAAAACCAAAATACACTTGCATACAATAGGTTAAATATTGGGCGAAACTGTAAAGTAATGTGTATACCCTAGGCTTGAAAATTTAGGCTAATTTTCTTTTAAAATTATACTCAACTACCAGAATATACACTATATGATCACAAATATCCGGACACATGCACGTTTG
>JAHWFO010081857.1:467566-513883 GCA_023313115.1 Rhysida immarginata
ATTTGGCTAATAAATTATGCAAAAGACAATTTGGTAACGCATGCGCAGTTAAACATTATTTAGTAAAAATGCTCATATTTCGTCCAATATTTAATATTTTTGTATTCTGATTGCAGGGTGTTGTCTGCAATGTAGTTTGTCAAGTTTCCTGTAAATGGCATTGCATTGGGTTGAAAATCCTGCGTGTTATAAACAAAAAACTTATGAAAACATTTTGACCTTTTTAAAGAAACCCATGAATATAAGTGCTATTCTCATACAAATGAACACAGAAAAGTAAAACAAGCCTCTTAAGCATATGCTGCAGCTACAATGCATTTCAAGCATTATTTTTTACAGAGTGATTCCAAACATTATTTTTTTGGTTCAGTTCTTTGCTGGTCCCCTATTTGCCTTCTGGAGAAAACCTTCGCTGAAGTATATGAGGTGTAACATCCTTTTTACACCCCTGAAATTTCAGGATAATTCGTCAAGTATTTTTCTAGGTATTCGACAAAACGTCTAAAATCGGAAGTGTCCAATTACTTTCTTCCAATCAGTGTATAATTTATATGGTGCATGTGTCTGCTATATGTTATGTGGCATATAACATTGTTATTATTTCCATATGCCTTTGCAAGGTTTTTATTAAAAACATTTAAATGTAATGGATTATTACATGGATTTAATATAATGGACATAATCCAAGTCTGATATTTTAAAATTTCAATATATTTTATTCTTTAATGATGGACTTAATTAATTAACCTATTATTAAGCATCTCCCCTTTAGATATTAAAGAATATCTGTGGAGGTTTATGGAACTTAACTGTATATTAATTGTTGCATTGAGGACATCATTCATCAACTTTTTTCATCTCATTAGGGTTTTTGGGTGTTCTAAAAGCTTGTAAGAAGTCTATAATCTTAAATACAAGTCATCAGCTATAACTTTAAACATTTTTCTTTCGTGACTTGCATTTAAGATTATAGACTTGTACAAATAAGCAGCAGTGAAGAATTTAGTATTTATTTTTCCAAAAATTTCATAATCATATAGTAATAATCAATGAACAATTAATACATAATTTATAAATATGTATAAGACATGGACTGTTCAAGTTATTCAATTACTACTGTGTGCTTTGACATATTTAAAATAATTTTAATATACAATAGATAATTGTATGGATTCTTTTAAATTGAATAAGTCAGATCAAAAGGGTATTAAGCCACATTTATGGCATATACTGGTAAAAAATAGCAACAAAAAAAAAAAAACCAGGAATATAATATGCACTATTCTCAATACATATTATTTATTATACATTTAATTTTAACACAATGGAAAGAATACTATGTTATTTGTTCAAAATAACTCCAAGCAATATAAATAAAAATTATTAAACATTTCGAACGTGTGTATTTTGTCTGAATTCACTTTTAAAACTTTTAAAGCATCTTTCTCAAAGTGCTATTTATGTCCGACATCATGAGTTTGTGCAGTATTAAATGACATAATTAAATAAAGATATGTTAATGAAAATTGTTATACTAAATGAAAGACATGAGTTCAATCCATATGTATTTCAATGAGAAAAATCCATATTTTTAATCACAAAAATTTATAAAAATTATTTTCTACGTAAAACGGTGAAAAATGTTTTTTAAAATATTCTTTTTTCGATGAAATATCATTAACAAATTAATAAATATCTTACTGAGTAATATATGGTTTCTACTATAGAAATAAAAAGTAACGATTTAAAAAATTCATTACATTTTTGTTTATCAATTACTTAAGAAAGATCCAAAATTTCACAGTAATGGTTGTATCTTTGAAACTATTCTAGATAGATCGATGAAATTTTTTATTTTGTCTTCTTTTTTATAATACTGTTTTGTGCTAGAAAAATGAGAGGATTTAAATGAATAACAAAATTATTTTCTAAGTCCCCCCTTAAGTGCCATGTAAGTAAAATACCAGCTTCATTTAATTACGTTCCTCAAGGCATTTTTCGTAGCTTAACTATCCACGTGTTGTCAAAATTAACAGTGATGGAATCAGAGACTACAGATTGCATCGAAACTGTTGTTAAATTCTCTGATGAGCTCCATTGAGCCTCATCGGAACTCTGGGTTGGAGGGTATGATTTACAACAACCTGAAGCGATGTTTTCTTCGATGATTAGGTGATCCGTTTGCGGACAAAAAATGATGACGCCATATGATGCGAAGAACCCACGGTGCAGCTATAGAACCACTCTACGTAATAAATTACTTTTGCCCAGTTTTTAGGTATTAAATCGAAATAATAAACCATTGCTCAATTAAAATATCTTCGTTATTTTTTTCTTTTACTGATTAAAGTTCTTGTAAAAATTCAAAACCATAGTGAGGAGAGGGGCCTAACTGGGCCTTGGCTCAGTGCCCTCGACCAACGCCACCTGTATCTAGGTGGCGTTGGCTGAACGGGCTGCATCCTCCTCCGAAATTGGCCTCCATGTCAACTAAATCTGTTACATGGGGGACACTCCCACAATCAGGATTGGACCAGAAAAAAATTCTGGGTACAGCCTTGCAGGATATAATTCAACTGCAATGTCAGCCATATTTGTTTTGCTGATGACTGTCAGCTATTGTTTTTTTTATTATTATTATATCTTCTAATATTATAATTTAACTGTAATTTCATTCAAAAAGTTTTGAAACTGAAGATGGGATAAAAATCCCGAAAACGTTTTTTAGATGCATTTCAATTTTGTCATGTACGTTTCTACGGATCATCGGACTTTAATCATAGACCTTTTTCACTTGTTACTGTGTTCCTTCCTGTGTTTCGTGTAACATGTCTCCACAAGACGTTCTTTTCATCTGTGTTTCATCTACATAAGCTCCACAAGACCTTTGTTTCATCTGTGTTTCGTCCACTTCAACCTTTGTATTTCTCCATTGGGTGACTTTTATTCAGTTGTTTTTATTATTTATTTTTATTTCTATTTTTTTTAATTAAATGGAGTTCTTATTTTTTAATTATTATATTAAATATTGTGACGTTCCATTGTACTGGAAGTCACGTGGGTCCGGCGAAGAGGGGGGGTGTTTTCGTTAGCAATTATCTACGTTTAATTTGCTAGTTTAGTAAGTTTAATACGATTAAGGAAGGGTGGTAATGTGTGTGAATGGATATGTGATCTAGTGTTTGTTTGTTATTGCGTGCTTGAGAGTTGTCAGTGCGGAGAAGTGTTGTTTAAATTTGTATGAGCGATCCTATTTAATCCCCTGAGTGGATGCCCCCTTACCGTGGGTCAGGGGTTTGGGTGCTTCAGGGATTCTGTGAGCTATGCTGGTTGTAGCACGGCTACCTTAGGGTCACCCTTACCAGAAAGGTCATGGTTGAGAAGTGAGACGAAGAGTATCCAAACAAACATATATCTCATGATGTTGACAAATAAAAGAATTCATACTGCATCGGGTGTGGCGCAGGTTAAAGTCACCCGCGTTCGGGAGTTAGGCAGAGGCTCTCGTTCGAAAAATAATCGACAGTCTCCCGGCTGTTATCTCGGAGCAATGCCTCCGAGAAGCCCCACCAGTGCACTCGCTATGCGCTTGGGGAAACGGTCGGGGGCAGCGCATGCCTTTACCCAGGAGGAGAAATTGGTAAAGCGACAACGGGATCGGGTGCTGTCAATCGGCACTTGGAACGTATTCTCCATGACAGGAAAGGAATCAGAGTTAGTGGAGGAAGCCAAACGGTATCGACTGGATATCATAGGTATTACCTCTACGAAACGTCCAGGTTCTGGAACTGTGGACTTAGAAGGAGGGTGGAAGCTTTTCTACTCTGGTGTCAACCCTAACATGACTGCCCAGGCGGGAGTGGGGATACTCACAAGTCCCCGGCTGGCAGATTATGTTGCAGATTGGACCCCCTTAGGTGGAAGACTGTGTCTCCTGAGGCTTCAGATAGGGAAACGGTCTCTCTCTCTATTCGTTGCATATGCTCCGAATGCAGTCACAGAGTACCCACTTTTTCTAGATGAAGTTGATGCTGCTCTTAGCAGGAGAGGGAGTGCAGATTCTGTCATCCTGATGGGCGACTTCAATGCACACGTAGGGGCTGATGACCAAACGTGGAGGGGCGTGATTGGGAGGAATGGTGACCCCGATTTAAATGCGAATGGGAGGTGCTTGTTGGATCTCTGTTGCAACAATGGACTTTCCATCACAAACACCTTCTTCCAACACAGGGATGTCCATAAGTATACCTGGTACAGGGATGCAATGGACCAGAAGTCACTGATTGATTTTGTAATCGTTTCAGCTGACTTATTCCGATCAGTGTTGGATACTCGTGTGAGAAGAGGGGCAGAACTATCAACTGATCACCACCTTGTTGTCTGCACTTTGCGGTTCTCTGAATCCATGCCAACCAAACCAAATACTAGGTTCAGACAAACTTGGCGCATCAAATGGGAGGCACTGGAGGATAGAGCTGTGAGGAAGACCTTTGCAGATAGCATATCTTCAAGTTTCAAAGAACTACCCAGTGATCGTGGTACTGTTGAAGAGGAGTGGCAGTTGTTTAAAACTGCTGTGATTACTTCGGCTGCTTTGTGCTGTGGTCGTAAGCGGCTGAGTGTGGCGCAGGGCGGTGAGAAAAGGACTGCATGGTGGAACGGTGAAGTCCAAGAAGCTGTCAAGGCAAAGAAGGAAGCCTATTTGCTATGGCTTGCAAATAAGTCAACTTCGAGTCGAGTGCGGTACACTGAGGCGCGAAAAGCAGCAGCAAGGACAGTATCAACAGCTAAAGCCAAGGCCTGGGAGAAGTTCGGGGAGAAATTGGAGGCAGACTATGGTTCGGCAAAGAAGGTGTTCTGGCAGACCGTGCGCCGCCTCCGTGGAAAGAAGTCTCTTTCATCACAAACTATTAAGAGTTCAGATGGGAGGCTTCTGAAAACGGAGGAGAGCGTATTGCATAGGTGGAAGGAATACTTTGCATCTCTTCTTAATCCGGTGACAACAACAACTGAGGCATACGAGGTGCACCTTGGAGCGGAGAATAGTCACGGTAGTATCACTGAAACAGAAGTCAGATGGGCAATTAAGTCCCTGAAGACTGGCAAAGCTGCAGGTGATGATGAAATCCGGTCCGAGATGTTAAAGGCCTTAAATCAGGATGGTATCCTGTGGCTGACTCGAGTGTGTCAAGTTGCTTGGATATCTGGACAGGCCCCTAAGCAATGGCAGACAGGAATTGTGATCCCTATCTTCAAAAAGGGAGATCAGAGAGATTGCAACAACTATCGAGGCATCTCTTTGCTCAGCATTCCTGGGAAAGTGTACGCTAAGTGTCTGGAGAAGAGAAGTCGGGAAATAGTCGACTCCAAACTGTCGGGGGAGCAGTGTGGTTTCCGACCTGGCCGAAGCACGACGGATCACATCTTTGCTCTAAGGCAAATCTTTGAGAAATCCTGGGAGTATGCAAAAGAGGTCTACACTTGCTTTGTGGACCTCGAAAAAGCATATGAGAGAGTTCCTCGGGAGAAGCTCTGGCAAGTGTTGCAAGAGTATGGAGTGGATGGGCAATTACTGGTTGCTCTCATGTCTCTGTACGAAAGCCCTGAGATGTGTGTCCGGATAAATGGCATTAAGTCAAGACCGTTCACCGTGGGTGTTGGACTCCGCCAAGGGTGCATACTGTCGCCCATCTTGTTCATTATCTTTATGGACTGGATAGACAGGGGCAGCCGAGGCGATGAGCGTGTTTGTGTGGGCGACTGCCTGGTGGAGAGGTTGCTCTTTGCGGACGACCTTGTCCTGCTTGGGTCTTCTCGCACGAACCTTCAGCATGCACTAGACCGGTTTGCAGCCAAATGTGAAGAAGCTGGGATGAAGATCAGTGTGGCTAAAACCGAAGTTCTGGTTCTTTCAAGACAGCCTGCTCAGTGTGCTCTCCATGTTAGGGGAGCCTCATTGAGACAGGTGGAGAAGTTCAAGTATCTCGGGATTGCATTCACGAGTGATGGACGGCAGGAGAAAGAATTGGATGCTCGGATCGGTGCAGCAAGCTGTGTCAGACGTGAACTGTGGCGATCCGTGGTAACGAAACGAGAGCTGGGTAACAAAGCCAAGCTCTCCGTCTTCAAATCTATCTTTGTCCCCATTCTCACCTATGGTCATGAGGCTTGGGTAATGACCGAAAGAGTGCGATCGCGGGTACAAGCGGCCGAAATGAGATTCCTGAGAGGTGTGGCAGGTGTTACCCTACTAGATAGAGTGTACAGCAGCACAATAAGGGAATCTTTAGGTGTTGAGCCGCTACTTCTCCGCATTGAGAGATCTCAGTTGCGCTGGTATGGCCACGTGATACGGATGCCGCAATCTAGTCTTCCTAGGCAGTTGTTATTTTCCAAGCCGGTGGGTAAGAGACCAAGGGGTCGGCCTAGAACCAGGTGGCTAGACTACATGGAGAATCTGGGTTCGAGTCGCTTGGATATTACCAGGGAGGACATGCGCCTGATGGCGGAAGATCGCGATCGCTGGAGATCCTCCATAGGGCTGCTGCCCCCACGACCCTAACGGATAAGCGGGTTTGAAAAGTAAGTAAGTAAGTAAGATCCTATTTAATCCTCTGTTGGAGCAGCTATTGTTGGGAATTGCCTTTGTTGTAAAAAGATCGCCTCAGCCTCCAACGGAGGATTGTTGGAATCGTTTTTCCGAGAATCCTGAATGTGTCATGTGCATGCTAGAAACGCTTGTTATTAGATTCTGTTGTTATTTTTTAATCAAAATCTGGGAGCGGTACGGACGTAGTTTTTCCGTGCGCTCGTTTTGCTGTATTGCCGTGTTCGAATTGAAAATCATGGATCAGGAGACGGAACGTAATTATGTATAGTAGTTGGTGCCTTATTAATGATTAATTTCTGGTCTAATTAATTACCGATTGTTTATAAGCTATGTCATTATGATGATGGATCTGAGATGTGCTGATCGAACAGGCCGTCCTGACGTATCGGCAAAAGCAATCGATGACGCCACCGGGGCAAAGAGCGAAGGTTATCGACAGTAAGGAGCAACTCCTATTAGCGAACAGAAGGTCAATTTGCAGACCTTTACGTTATTATCTTGCGATGCCTATCGAACAGTTAGAAGTGCATCGTTTTCTGCAATTACATGGTCCTCCCGCTGAGTGCAATAGCAAGCAACAAACCACGTATCGATGCTAACACCACGCGGTGTAGTAGAGCAGTACTCTTAAAAGATAACTGAGCCACTAGATGTTACCGTGAATTGTATTCATCACCGTATGTATTTTTCGTTGGTGCCATAACGATTAATACGTGGTTGCGCACTGGGTTCGTTCCATGGGAGAGACGTTGTAGGCATATCAGGGTGCCCAGTAGGGAGAAAGAAAATACATGGGCGTGTAGGAGTCATCGTGCGCAGAGTCTGCTTATTAATTGCCTGCTAGCACTGACGGAACTCGTGCCTTGCCTGGGGTCCTCGGATTAGGTTCTCACGTGCCTACCAAAAGGGGACCCAGTACCTCCCATCCTATTTGCCATATTAAAGGAGAGTACATCACGCGAAAGCATATGACGAATCATAGGAATATTTGTGCGGAGGCACGTGGGTTTCAGCGGACATTTGTGGCCACAGGCACAGGATTTTCGCTCCCAAATGAGACTGGAGGAACCTGATCATGCTGACCACCCAAGTTACGAACTCGAGTGCCAGTCGACAGTTAATTCCGGAGTGTGCTCCGAGTATTTGTATCTGTAGTAGTAAATTGAATTTAAGGGGCCCCTAGTCTTATAGAGAAGTAAGGTATCTTTAGCAATGAAATATGAATTTGATTTGTGCCTAATACTAAATAAAGTAGACTGTTGACAAAAAATATTTCGGAATCAGTTTATTTTGGCCCGATCTCTTAACACGACTCACCTCAACGCATTGCTTGGATGGCTTGTCTGCCTTGTGTACCTATAGTGGGGCTGGGGGAACATTACAATATATATTGTTGCATGAAATAAGTATATATTGGTGCCAGCTCGGTGGCCAAGAGGCTTAAGGCGCAGGTCTTATCGCTCTCGGATCCAGCGAGTCACGGGTTCGAATCCCGCCAAGGGCTTGAATGTTTGTGTTTGTTCTTTCTCTAACATTTCCTCTGATGAGGTTGGCGTCAGGAAGGGCATCCGGCCGTAAAAAAATCATTGCCAAATCAAATAACTAATACAGCGACCCCATATGAAAATGGGAAAAAGCTGAAGATAAACAACATTGCTGCATGAAAAAGGGGTTTGACGAAAGGTTTGACGCCCATTGGTTTCGCGAATATGTATATACACACACACACATTTATTTTTGTTAATATAGATAGAATATGATTCCCACAAACACATTTTTAAAAAATGTAAACTTTCGCGAGTCCTATCACTCATGTTTGTAATAATTTATTTTTTTGAAGTGTGCTATGAGACACACTTTATTCAGAAACAAAAAGAAAGAAAGAAAATGGAATGGTTATTTCTTTGCAAGGTGGCTAAGTACTTTTGTTGCCGACTGTACATAAAATGCCTTGAAAAACTTGTAAACAGATATACAAGCAAGAAAAGGGACAATAAGAGACATCAAAGAAAAAATTATAAATGATATAAATGACAGATGAGCTGACCGTTCTGCAACTCCATTGCTTAAGAAAACTATCAGGTTATTGCAAAAGTTTTTTTCCGGATTTTTATTCCAACACAAAAACGATTGAACTTGAATGACAGATTCAGCTCGTACACATGCCAGGCAATGGTTGAAAAGTGAACCTTGAACTGTTCTGCGAGTTCCCTCGTTGTTACATTGTGATCTTCATCACCATCTGAAATCATGATTTGCTGACCAGAGAGGTGCATCTTGAAGAGTGCTGTCTCCGCATCTGAACCGGCGATACCATTCTTCTATTGTACGTAAACTAACAGTGCCATCACCTAAACGTTGGCAAATGTTTCGGTGACATTGCGCAGCACTGATCTCTCCAGAATACTCGTAGAAGATTATTGCTCGATTATGCTCGCGTGAAAAGTCCATTTCAGAACGTTGATGGCACTCACAGATGTATAGTCAGAAAGTTGATTCTTGGATGTAATATAGCAAAGATATTCAGGAATCGAATGCAATAATTTGTTTGAAAAAATATGAACACCCCCTTCGGAAAATGAGCCCTTCTTGGGCACGGGTTCTAGAACTGAAAGAAAATTTTGCAACAACCTGATATATCACAAGAGAGTAAAATTAGCCAAGAAAAATTTTAAAAAGGCAATACAGTCGACAGTCGACAGTTAATGAATTTAACTGAAAGAATTTAACTGGTGTCGACAACCTCGGAATTCTTCTTCGACGGGTTCGCCCGATTAATCACACGTTGTGCAAGCATGTGGAAAGGGTTGGGGAGACTATGTCGAAAATTGATTAGTGCATTACACGTGGGGGGACAAATGTAAGAATATGCCGTAAAACTAATTTTGAAAATCGGTTTTTAAATATGTTACAACCTAGGGAGGCAAAACTTTTCAAAACACCCTTATAATTATTCAAGTCGAGGGAAGTTGATTAGTAATTATTCAACTCACCTTAATTTGAGTTTTTATTAATTTTGTTTGTCATGAAAATTGTTTAAAAATGAATTTTGTTTGTCATAAAAATATATTTTATAGATACATAGTACGAGGGGTGATCAAAAAAGTAAGGTTACAAAGCCTGCAGTGAAACGTGTAAATTTTATTTCATATAACCCATACAGCCAACTGATAGATAGTACATATGAGCGTACATTAGGTTATTTTTTGACATAATCTCCATATCGGTTCGTGGGATGAGTTTGAATATTCCCTCCTGGTAAAAATCTTCTCCTTGCGTGTTCAGCCACATTGTCGCTAAGTGTTTCACCTCCTCGTCTGAAGCGAATCGCCAGTCTCCTGGGTGTTCTTTCATGTAAGGAAAGAGATGAAAGTCGCTTGGAGTGAGGTCAAACTGATGGGCAATCGGAGCAGACTAATCAGAACGCTATTCGGATTCTGCGCCATTACCTGAATATGGAAATATCAGACTGGGATGAATATCTCACTGGCACCGAAATAGCCATCAACAGCCTAGTCTCGGAAGCAACAGGGTATGCTCCGTTTACTTTAGACACAGGAAGGAGTTTTACAATACTGCCGTTCCTTAACAAACATGCGTATCAAGACCCTGACATGCCGGAATTTGTTAGACGGTTATCAAAAACACTACATATAGCTCAGCGCAAAATACGGAAGGCGAATGCATGCTACATTAACACCTCTGGACGTAGGCATGTTAAATGGCATCTCGGTGGGGGACAAGGTGCTAGTTAAGGTATCTTGTCTTCTGCCGCGGCGACGGATAGGTCATAAACTGTTTCAACGCTATGTGGGACCCTTCAAGATCCGCCGGGTCATTAATAGAGTAACAGCAGAACTGGACATTCCTGCTAAATGGGGGTGTAGAAGTAAAACCGTGCATTGTTCCTTCCTCAAGAAATTTGTCGAAAAGAGCCAAGACAAAAAGAAGCCGGGAACTATACCTGACCCTTCATTTAAAGATATAGGGTGGAAAAATTACTTAAAGTTAAAGGGAAGACACCTAAACGTTCCTTTTTAGTGAAATGGGTGGGTTATGAAACTTACACCGGTGTCAAGGACTAATAGCTAAGTTCTTCCAGGAGCAGAGAACAGCAGCGAGGGGAAACTGGAGGAACAATCCCCGGCCCAAGGTCAGTGGAATATAAGGTCTCGCAGTGCGCAGGGTTGGCTTCACCACGGGGAAGCAACATGACGTCACGGGTACCGAGCACAGCATTGCCTGCATTTAAAAACATTGTAATTGAAGAATCTAATGGGAAAAGAAATTGTAAGAGCAAGAAAAACACACATGATAAATTGTAATAAAATGCTTTAAAAATCTGCCTACACAATATCTTTTTTTTATTTAAACAAGGAAATAAACAAAAGAGTTTATAATTAAAAATTATTATTTTTTATTTCTATTCATGAAGAAGAATGCGGTTCATATCTCTTAATCTAGTATAAGTTCTCGACTTAACAAATTTATGTATAATTTCATGTGTTAACATGTAATCTTTTTGGTTATTATTTTTTGTTCTATTCTTAAACTAGAACCATGGAAATTTCAAAAATGTCGTTCAGTACTTTAGGAGCTTTTAGTAACTTATTAGAAAGATAGCTTAAATACCCTCTTGATAGCTGTGATACCAATAAAATTCTGCACCGTCTTTAGCTTATAACTCCTTAGTAAATTTTAAAGAAGCCCAATCAGACCTTAAATTATTAAACTTCTGGTTATCAAATAATAATATGTCCTTAAATGTAAAAAAATCTGTATATATGCGTTTTAAATTGCACTCTGATTGTAATACGAATTTGTTTCTTAAATATCATGATTTGAAATGTAATAATCTTGAATGTAGTCATTGTCCTCTCTTAACTTATGTCGAACACACAAAATATTTGGGTATTACAATTGATTATCGTTTATCATGGGATTCCCATATAAGAAGTTTATTTGTTAGATTAAGATCTATAACTTTTATAATTCGATCATTAAAAACTGTCTTAACTTTTAAAAATCTGATTTTAATATATAACGTTTTCTTTTTAAGTACATTACAATATCTCATTCCAGTTTGGGGTGGAACTTATGTGACTCATTTAAAACCAATTATAAATCTTTTTAATATGCTGACTCGTTGTATCGTTAACAATAATGATTTTCGTAAAAATCAAATAATGAATTTTCATCAATTTTATCTTTTTAATTTGGCAAAATATACATGTAATTATGTAAAAATGAAACAGCCAATTTTCAGACATTTTAATTATAATTTAAGATATTCTAAAAATCTGACGATTCCAATTGAAATTCCAAAGCATTCTTTCGTTTTCTATCAAATAGATTATAATTATAAAAAATTGTTTAATGATCTACCAAATGAAATAAAATTATGTACTGGTGGACGAAAATGTAGATATAAACTTAAAAATTGGATTATGACTGTCAAAAACAATTAGTATTTAATGGTTTTTATATGTTAATCAGTTTTAATTGTTGTTACCGTATATACTAATTTATTTTCTTTTCTTTTGATGCTTTTCCGAATATACGAGCACTATGTGCTCATGGGAAATTCGTCTTACTATATATTTATATGTTTCTTACATTGGAATAAATAAATAAATAAATAAATAAATAAATAACTCAAAATATTGTTTTTCGAAATTTTTGTGCTTTGAAGACATTCAAAAAATCTAATCCTTTTTTATTTTTTTCTCCAATATTTGCCTTTTCGGATATACATATGCTAAGAAATTATAAAACCACTGAGCTGACGTTGGGAATTAGTGTGAAAAAGAGTTTATTTGATCAAAATGTTTTTTACGAATAAACAAAATAATGTTTATTCTATAATATGAAAGATCTCATGTTTGATCTTTAGCTGATTTGTATCGTAGATAGGCATCGTAAAATTAATTTTTATGCTTGTGCGCGGCAAATATCATGTAGAAGCGTGCTACTGGGGAGCGATCTTGGTGCCGGTGACGTCATCTGCGCAGTAGCGGTGAATTTTGGCTCAAGAATTGCGGGACCTTTTTTCCACTGACCTTGCCCCGGCCCGTCAATAGCGTCTATTCGCAGGAGTTTCTGCGGATGGAGGCGTCGAGCATGTCGCGGAATTTGAATGATATTCAAGATTACGATGACGTCAGCGCCCTCTTCCACACTCGTTACTTCTATTCTTCGAGTTGGAAGGGGAAGCGGAAAAATGCTCGACGTCAAAAACGTCAACAAGATCCGACCAATAGGCGGGAAGAGTGGGAGTTTCGTCAAGAAGACGTGAAAAAAGAAAAATCGGGAGATTGGCAAGAAGGCAGCGGTATGGAGAGGTCCGGAAAAAAAAGAGAGAGACGAAAATGCCTCGGATGCCCGAACTATTATAAATGGCAGCATTATGAGTCTTCTGAGGGTAGAGAAGGTGGTTACTGGCATAACCGATACATCCACGATTCTTGTTAATAACGGTGAGGTCGGAGGTTCGACGAGCGAGAGCGGAGAGGAGAACTCCGTTAGAACGAAGCCGTCGCAACGCCTACGTGGCATGGTGAGCTTCAGAGATTTTTCGACTTCAGATTTAGACTTCAAATTTTCAGACTTCAGAAATTAAGATTCCTCGGTGGACTTTTTATCGCCACATAGACTGCCTGGTGAGCGACAAATTTCAACTATTATTTTGCACTCAGTTCGCTTCCGTAGCATTTCCCGAATTGGAAGCTTATTGACTTAACTAAGTCTCTTGTATAGGTGGACTGTGACTTTTCGGAATAAATGCCTACGTGTAGGACTGTTTAGGCTTTGTTCTCATGAGCCCTAATTAGAATTCATTCCGACCGTTGGTTGAGTTTTACGAAGCCATTCGTCAATTAAGTATCTATGACTTTGAAACTGATATTTATCGACGACGCATTTGTCCTTATTGTCGTAAGTTTATAACTCATTAAGTTTGATTTCTCCTTTCTGCTTAGGGGTTATTTTGAAGCTAGGCAGCTGTGAATATTGTGTCTTTGCATCGTGAATTTACCTGACATTGACTGCTATTACTCAATAAACGACAATAACCCCCCAATTCTGGTTCCTCGAGCTTTAGCTTATGTTTCTGGTTTAAAGTGTTATCTGAATTTGTGATCATCGGAAAGCTGTCTTCGGATGATCTTCAGTAAATTTTTGTCTTCGTTAGTTTGTCTGTGCAATAAGTGTGTACTGTGTGCATACGACGATTAATGACGAATTGTACCGGTTCTTCTGCATGTGCTGTGCCTAAAAGTGCTATTCATAGAAAGGTCCGTGTGAGGATCCATTTGTGCTAGTTATTTATTGTGTGTTAGTTACGCAATATACCTATTTACATTTGGCTTGAACCGAGTAGGTTCCCTTATTATTCTATTGTGTTTATTGATTTATTTTATTTAATACTGCTTTACCATAGGTTTAATTTTAATACTGCTTTACCATAGGTTTTGATTTTCCTAGTCAATAAGTTATTTATCGAAATAAATACTTTGCAATTTAGTCACGCCTTCTGTATACGTGTTTATAATTTTCCACTGTGTACACTCTACAAAATAAAAAGTTTTACACACGTTACAGTCTATGCGTGTGTATTGAAAACTATTGGATTTTTGAAATTCTGACATCGGATTCTTAAAGACCATTAAATAGTAGAATAGGAATATCTGTGAGACCCACTTTCTATCTCTTTGTCTTCATCGATAAAATTAGGTTCAAAACTTTAAAAGTTCCACACTTTCAGGGCCTCATCTCCTAAATGGTTGGATCAATTGAAAAAACACCAAGAATAACACATTTCTTGAATATTGTGTACAATCTGAATATACGAGTACCATTTGTAGCGGTCCCGCTTACTTTACGCTGTGCACGCAAAAAGAATTTTTTCTTTCCTTCCTCTCCCCCTCATTCCCCTGAATTTCGCTCGTTTGCTGTTTTAGCCATTGTCAGAAGAATTTCGGAGGTTGCAGTAGGTTCGATGACGGAAAGTGACGTTTTCCATCGGTGTTTTTTTGGATTATTTAGTTGAGTTGTGATTTCGCTTGATACAAGGAAGTCCTCAACATGCCTGGTTGAACGTTTCCCAGGTAGGCTCACGGTAAGCCTTTATTCAATTTTTAAAAGAAACATGGCGTTGATGTTTGCATGTACGAGCGGGACTGCTTCGGACAATTCGACCGTCATCTCCATTATGGTTGTTCTCGCTGTGTAGCCTGCACCCCAAGTTTTTCATCGCTCGATCGTTTCCCCATGGCGAACTTTCGGTCAGGAAGCTGGCCCGGACTGACCTGTCCGTCTCTCTTAGTGCTCGTGCCGCCGCACTCTCCTGTGGTTCCATCAGATCTGTACCATTGGCTCCTTGTTCTTCCTCCGGAGTTTCTTGTCTATGTAACCGCAACATGAAGCTTTCGGCAGTTTTTATTATTTGTTTTTTTAATTAAAAAAACTATGTTATTTAATTTTATCCGTTTTTCAGCCTTAATCTCGTCCGTAGTGCCTAGCCGCCGTATTTTTTTCTCCAACTGTACTCTTTCCTTTTTACCCAGCCTTTTATTTAGGCCTGTTCCTTTTCTCCCTCTCCTTCGTCATTCCCTCTATCTATCAATCACCTTTCCTTGCCCTCCTTTATTTTGTTTTGTCTGCGCTGCTCCTTTTTTGTGTATATCTATTTCTTTTTCCAGGTCTAGCACTCCGTTCAAACGGCTAATCTGATGTTACTTTTTATGACCCACAAGATAGTGAATCACTCGGTCGCTACTGATCCTCGGATTTGTCAAGATCATCAACATTGTATCTTTAGTTTACGAATGAACTTTATTCTAATTATTATTTTTTTACTTAGATTTTGTATTTGATTATTTTGCATTACAATAATTTGATCATTGTTTTGTATTTATATATTTTTTTACTTCAGAAGATTTTTTTTGCCTTTTGGTGCAAGAGACTTTTTTTTTCCGCAACTTCCAAACGTAATTGCGTACTGGATTCAAGTTATCAGTTCTCATTCATTGAACCATTGGATTGCGACGTGGTCCCTTTTGCCGGCTGTCAGAACTCAGTATTTGGGCACCGTCTTTCAGAAATTTTGTCAATCTTATTATATTTTTTTCTGTGTATCCAGTTATTTTGTAAAAGCAATAAAGCTAACAATTTTCTTTTGGAGCCCTGCCTTTCTTTTACTTACGTTTTGATTATCGTAATATTATTCTGGAGTTTATCAGTAAGGGGAGGTTTCCTAATATTAATTGAAGGAGGGTTTTCTTTTGAAATTTTAGTTACCTATTGTTTAGTTCAAGTAATTGCTTTATTTAATTTCGGTCGAGACTTATCACTTTTTTGGTATTGCTACCTACCCCTAGCGCGCTTATCATTATGCTTAAGCTGTACGTACCTAAGTAAAAAGCACCTTACACATTAAAAATAGATCCCCTATTTAAGATTTCAAAGTTACCCCTTAACCCCAGTCCCCCTCACAAAGGGGGGGGGGGGATTTTTTAACTAATGAATTTCCTCCGCGAAATAATTCACTTTTGAATTTTGGACATTTTTTCGTACAATGCTTAGTTTCCGAGATATTCAGTTGTCTCAAGATAAATGCCTCACCCTGTATACAATCAGTCACCCAGCGATGCGCGGGATAATTACAGTTGTAGATAAACAGAACAAACTCAAGAAGTTAAATAATATCTCAAATTGTTTTTTTATTAATTCTACAATTTTCAGCTATAGACGAAGCTGTTGATCAGATGTTTCCGAGGCCCAGGTAACTTTTTCATTTCTCTGCTCACTCATCCATTTCTTGAATGGCATTTCTATAGATATGATATTATAATTCTTTGAACGATTATTATAGAGCATACAGTATGCTTGTCAATTTGGAGAGTCGAGTTCAGGCATGCTTTATTGTTTATGTCGTCACTATCACACAAGCAAAAGGAATCCTTTCTCTGTCACCTTTCCACTCTTTTTCATAATCTGCTAACTTTCCATTATCTCCAGTTACTGATCATTTTTAATGATTTGCAAGAAATGGTTAAGTTTTAATCACTATCAGTTCTAAAAAAATCCCGAACAACAGGAATTCTATGTTTTGTTACAAATTCAATTTTGTTTTATAATTCTTAGAAGTGGGATGGAACCATTATTTTTAATGAACTTACTTATATCTTTATAACCTGATGTCACTCAGGATTTTACTTAACCTCTTGTTGTCCTGCCGCAAATTAAAATGACTTCTATCTTACCTACCGGGTAGCACCTCTGGATAATTAAACCTATCTTTCTTTTAAAGTTTCCCTTGCCCTAGACGTAGAAGCTATTATACTCTCTTGCTCTAGATGAAGCCTCCCGCTGTTCTCATTTTTTCATTGCCCGAATGGCTTTTAATATTTTAGCTGTAGAGTTTCTCTGATCAATACACGTTCATTCTCTTTCCTTTCCATGTACAAATTTACACAAATTGTCTGGAAGTTTAAAGAGCTCATGGAAGACAGAAACTGCCTTATCTATGTCCTGTCATTCCATCATCATTTTATGCTCATTCTTAATAATTATTGGTTCAGTGATCGCATCATCACCACCTCGGTTTCCAAAACAGATTATAGTCAAAATGTATTGGGGATTTTTTAAGAAATGTTGGAATCTGTTGTGCAACCAAATCAGGTTGGTGATCCCTGGCGTTTTTTGGTTCTTTTTTTTTGTTTAAATGTTGCAATAACTGAATGTGAATATATAGTAAGAATAAACAAGAAAACGCTCAGAAAATTTATGATGAAAATTCAAAAACAAAATTTGGGATTATTTACTGCTTGGTAATCAGTTGTTGCAATTCGTCCTCTGCTCTCGAGGTCTTGACGCAAAACTTGACCATTTATCACTTTGTGTAGTTTAGCAGTCTCCGTTTCTTCTAATGATTCGCTTGCATCGTCGAGGGCTGCCTGGGAAATTCGATGACTACTTGATCACTCACCACTTTCTTAGTTTCTAAATAGTCTGCTAACTCTCTATTTTCTGCAGTTACTACTTATTTTTAAGGATTTTCAAGAAAATGTAAGAACTATAGCTTATAAGAAAAGCCGGAACAGCAGGAATTTTAGCAGTGACCCAGCGTTGCCCGGGATAATTACGGTTGCAGTTAAACAGAACAAGCCCAAGAAGTTAAATAATATCTCAAATTGGTGTTCAGTAATACTGCAATTTCCTGCTGGTGACGACGAATCTTGCTTTGTTCAGGTTTTTCCAAAGCTCAGATAATTTTTTTATCTTCTCTGAGCAATTCTCTTTCTTTTCTTCAGTGGCATTTCAATGGATATCAATTAACATGTAAATCGAAAGACCACAATATAGCATAGTTGTTTGTTGGTTTGTAGAGTTGAGTTGATGTAGGCTTTCTTATCAGTTAAGTTGTTCAACAGTTTCAAAACACACTGTTCAAGGGTTCCAAACACACAAATCGTCTGAACATGTGTTAGGAAGCTGAAGGTTGCCGCGATATCAGGGACTGCCCTATCTATATCGTGATATTATGAGCATTTTCTGCTCATTATTAATAATTCTATGCACATTTTTTCATTGCATCATATTGAAAATGTTGTTGCAAAATCACTACATTGGTTTCCAGTGCTGATGCGGAAATATATGGCGACAACAAATTCGAAAAAAACTCATTTTTTGGGCGGCAGTGGATGTACATGACCCTTTGTGTCTGTGTGCTCTGCAATCCCAACAATCTCATGGGGTTATTCATTATTTGATAACCCGTTGTCGGAATTGGAATATGCTCTTGATATCTTGAAGCAAAACTTTGCCATTCACCGCTTTGTGTGGTCTAACAGTCTTCGTTTCTTTGCTTGACACGATCACCACTCACTGACAACTTAATGGCCACGGCGGTGTGCTGGCGAAACCAATAAGCACAGATCAAAGATACTGCTTCCTCTGTTACTTTTCCAGTCTCATTCAATAGTCTGCTAACTCTCCATCATCTCCAGTATAGGTAAACAGAACAATCTCAAGAAATTAAATGAGAACTCAAAGATTGTTATCACTAATTCTGCAATTTCACAGAATGTTCTATCATTGCATCATCTTGAAAATGTGAGGAAATAAAAAAGAATTGATGTGGATTAGTGTTTTCTTTTGTTCCATTTTTTATATCTTGAAAATATTGTTACATCATTACGACATCGGTTTTCATGGCAACAATATTTCCCAGGCCTTGATATATCAATATATGTCAGGAAATATATGTTAACAATAAGTTCGACAAAACAGCTTTCTTCTTGGGTGGCAGTGGATGTATTTGATAGTTTGGTGCTGAATGCTCTCTAATCCCAACAATCTAAGCGGGGTTATTCACTACTTGATAATCTGTTATTGCAATTGCATTCTGCTTTCGATGTCTTACAGCATAACCTGGCCATTCAGCAGTCGCCGTGTCTTCAGTTGCAGAGGCACCCGGCGTTACCCGGGATAATCCCAGTTTAGGTAAACAGAACCATCTCCGAAATGAAATACTAACTCAAATTGAGTTGCAGTAATTTTGCATTTTCCTACTATAGACGAAGCTCCAGTTGTTTAGACGTTTCCTACGCCTGGATACCTTTTTGTCTTCTCTGACCAATTAATACTCGTTAATTTCTTTAGCATCACCAATAGATATGTGTCTCTCTTAGCCTGCTCGAACGTACAGGAATAATAGATAATTCTTGGAAATGCTCTATCATTGCGTCATCTTGAAAATATTGTTGCATCATCCCAACATTGGTTTCCATGACAATAATATTTCCCCGGCGTTGATATGGAAGTACAGAGTGGTGCAAATAAAAGTAGCCTCGCATGAATTGTAGAGAAACCAACCTAACGCTGTAAGCAATGATTTGGCTGTCCTATTATCAGCGCTGCAGGTATATACCGAGAAGCACATCATTTGAACGATTCTTATCTGAAAAAATGAGGTGTGGTCACCACCCGACTTTCTTATACATAAATGTCCTGGTCCAAATACAGAAACAAATTAAACAACAGTCTAAAATGGCTACTTCCGATGGAAATTTTGTGAATAAAAGTTACTTCAAATTAGCTTCCAAAGACTTTGGTATAGATTCCAAATTTTCCTATACCATTTTCTTTCGCCGATTTTAGCAAAACACTGGATTTTGATAAGAGTAAAACTGGTACTTCCGGTTGGAATTTTGAAAAATTTCGTAAACGAAAATTGTTAAAAATTAACTTCTAAATACTTTTGTGTACTTCACAAATTTTCCTATACCGTCTTATTTCGCCTGCATTAGCCAAAAACTGGATTTTGACAAGAGTAAAACTGGTACTTCCGGTTGGAATTTGGAAAATTTTTCTTAGCAAAACTTGTTTAAAATTGAAATTGGAACACTTTTCAGTCCCTTCAAAATTTTCATAAACGCAATGTTTAACGAGATATTTCAAAATTTATATTTTGGTGCTGGAGTAAAATGATACTTCCGGTTCACTATTCCACTGGACAAACTAATCCGACCTCCCGGGGAAGATTATATTCTTAAGTTTAAAGTTTGGTCTCTATAGCTTTAGCAGTTTGGACGCTATCGTGGACACAGACTGACACACAGACAGACACATGGCCATTTTCCAGAAATAACTTTTTCGTAATCTAGGGACCCTAAAACGTGAAGATCAGTGAAAATCTGGAGGTCACGAAATTATTCGTGATTACAATACTTCCTTAAACTATGTATAAGAAAGTAAAAATGGTGCTTTCGGTGAAGCAGAGAATCTTCATTGTTGAGAATTATGCAAAAACCAACTCATGGAACAGTGCAGTGATTTGTTTACTCAAAACTTTGAAGATGAGAAAATTCTAACAAAACGTGCGAAGCAACTTTTAGTAAAAAAGTGGCGGGATACAGGTTCTGTTTTAAACAAGCATAGAACCACTCCAGAACGAGTAAGAAATCCACAATATGTCCAAAATCTCCAAAAGATGATGCTACAGAGTCCAAGCAAATCAACGCGCCGTTTGTCTCAGCAGACCAGAATTTCAAGAAGATCGTGTGGACGCATTCTGCACGACGATTTGAAGATGCGACCGTACAAAGTATTCGTGGTCCATGAACTGAAACCAGCAGATTGCCCTCAACGTCTTCAGTTTTGTAACTAGCTATTTAAAGAAATCACAATGAATGGACTGGACATGCAGCTGTTTTTCATTTCTGATGAAGCCTCCATTTGGTTCCATCTCTCTGGCTATGTCAACTCACAGAACACCTGGCACTGGTCGATCACTAATCCTCACGAATATCATCAAATTCCTTTGCACGACCAAAAAGTTGGCATATGGTGTATAGTCTCTGCTCGACGCATTCTTGGTCCGATCTTCTTCCATGAAACGGTGAACGCAGCAAGTTACATCGCAAATATCTCTAACCCATTCGTCAATCAATTAACTGAGGAGGAACTAACGTACGGCTACTTTCAAGAAGATAGAGCAACAGCCCATACTGCACGTCGTACACTGAACCGCATTCATGAAGTGTTTGAATCTGAGAGAGTTGTTAGCAGAGGTCAGGACGGAATTGGTCCTAGCTGGCCTCCAAGATCACCAGACCTCTCAGTTTGTGATTTCTTTTTGAGGGGTGCTCTAAAATCCAAAGTTTATCGGAACAATCCTCACACTTGAAGAACCGAAGCAAAACATTTTTTCTGAGATTGAGGCTATCTCACAGTCTCAACTGCTTTCTGTCTTTAACAACTTATTGACCAGAACTCAAAAGTGTCAAGAGGTGAATGTTGGTCACTTTCAACATCTCCTGTAATCACTTCAACCTTGGTTTGTTGTTGCAGAAGACAAACAGAAAATAAAATAAAACAAAATAATAAAAAATAAAATCCCATTAAAATTAACAAATAAACAAATAAATAAATGTTAAAACCAAAGGTGTTCCAAAGTTCCAAGAAATGTTTACCAAACTTTTCCCTTTATTTGCTCTAAAACCGTGCAATGGTCATAGACTGGTGCATATAAAAACTCATAACGGTGCGTCTCTCGCTATTAACCTATTGTTATTAATAATGGGACAGCTCAATCATTGCTTACTGCGTTAGGTTGGTTTCTCTGCAATTCATGCGAGGCTACTTTTATTTGCACCACCCTGTATATGGCAACAATAACTTCTACTAAACAACTCTCTTCTTGAATGGCATTGGATGTACAGGATCATTTGGGTCTGTGTGCAATCCCAACAATCTGAGTGGTAATTATTCACTTCTTGGTAATCCTTCGTTTCAATTGCAATTTGCTCTCGATGTCTTGTAGCAAAACTTGACCATCCATCTTCACCACCAGGGAACATCACTGGATAGTTTACACCCATCTTTCCTTCGAAGTTTCCCTTGTCTTTGACGTAAAAGCTCTAATGCCCTCCCGCTCTAGACGAAGCTCCCTGTTTTAAGATGTTTTCAACGCCCGGTTTGCTTTTTGTCTTTAGTTGCAGACTTTTTCTGATCAGTACTCATTCTTTGTGTTTCCTTTCCAAACACAAATTTTTGCCAGTCTTCCAGGCGTTTGTTAGGGAGCTCAAGAGATAATTATGTAACTCTGTAGCCTCTTTGATAAACACTGCCATAGCTATGTCCTGTCATTACATTATCATTTTATGCTCATTGTTAATATTTTATGGAAACGAATGTTCAATCATCGCATCATCACCACCTCGGTTTCCAAAACAGATTATAATCATAATGTATCCGTGAATTTTAGGAAATGTTTCGATATGCTGTGCTACCAAATAAGCTGAGGCTCTTTTTTGATCTTGCAATATCTGAATGTGAATATAGAGTGAAAATGAACACATGAAAACGCTTAGAAATACTACTGTAAAAATTCATAATGAAAATTCGATAAAGAATTTTGAGGTTGTTTAGTACTTGGTAATCGGTTGTTACAGGTCGCACTCTGTTCTCGATGTCTTGAAGCAAAACTTGGCCATTCATCCCTTTGTGTGGTCTAGCAGTGGCTATTTCTTCTGTTAATACGCTTGCATCGTCGAGGGCCGCCTGGGAACTTCGCTGGGTACTTGATCACTCACCACTTGCTCAGATTCTCAATATCCTGCTAACTGTTGTGTATCAGAGTATACGGAGGGTTGATTCAGATAAAATGAGAGGACTTTAAACGCCGCGTATGACCTTGACGGAATGTGATTTGCATGACTCGTCCACTATTCATGGGGATTAGCTTTGTATACACTTGTTGCTATTATTTGGGACATTTCGTGCTGAAACATGGCTTCCAAAATCACAGCTTTTTTGGAAGGGTATATGTTTGGCCTTTCGTGCATTGTGGAATTATGCAAACGAAATGGTATTGTGGTATCCAAAGCTACTGTGGGTCGAATAATCAAAAAGAACAAATTGCGACCATCTAATGAACGTGGACATGCAGAGAAGCAGACCAGATACAAGCCCCAGCCAACACACCAAGCTCAGGTGGTGCGAGAAATCCGGTCTGAAGTGCTGAAAGAAAATCCCCCCACACAGAGAAGTCTAGCCCAAAGGAAAGGTATTTCACAGGCAACAGTCTCCAGAATAATTCATGACAATCTTGGGCTGGAGCGACGTCATAAAGCACGCGGTCACACAACTGAGTGACTGAACACAACTGAACACTGCCAAGTCATCTGTGGCTTACTACAGGAAGATGGAACAGGAGACGAGCATACGAGTTATTCCCTTCTCTCATGTGCCTGTAAAATCTCCTGACGCATCACTGATGGATTTCTGTGGTTTTGGTCTCCTGAAACGATGGCTCGGAAGTCGCCGACCAAGAACCGTTGATGGGCTATGGAAAGTGTGTCAGCAGGTGTGGAAGGAACTTCCCATGGAGTCCCTCAAACTCAGCCTACTTCAGTGGAATTTACGGTGCCGGGCGATAGTCCAACAACGTGACTCTCACATCGAACACAACCGATGGTGGCACCATGGTATTACACTATAGTAACAGAACTGCAAAGTCGTCTCATTTTATCTGAATCAACCCTCTGTATACGCATTGGAAATAATTATAAGATAATAGTAGACACATTGAACAGATGCTTTTAGTTGATAATTTAACTCAAATTTATACAATTGAATTACTAATGAAAGGTTACAATTAAATAAACGAACTAATAAGCTCAATGGACATCTACTAACACGTAGATAATTCCGACAGTAATCTTGACTAGGACAAACAAGCTAATAAATAATTTAAGTTAATAGCTGACCAACAACGAAAAGATAATTTACTAACAATCAGCCCACACAATTAATCCAGAGTATGGCACTAACTTTATTAATCAATAAGTGGGCGATTTCGCGTCAAATAACAGTAAAATTTAAGATTGTAAATATATCTCCACTGGACGTTAATGACAACCTTACTATCTTCTAATGATGAGATTCAGTGAAGGTAACTTGTGCTCTCGTTATGACAGAAACCAATTCAGAAAGTGGCGAAGCTGCGCGTTTGTATTTTGGACGCAGTCTCAGTAAAGCTGTAAGAGCCAAACTAAAAAAATATAAATGCTAGCATTATACGAGGGCGAGTCAAATGAAAGTGAGCCAACCCATCCTGTGCAAAATGGAACGGTCCATTATCTGCGTCACATGTGCATAGCACACAGGCATCTCTCATTTACAAAAGTGACATGAATGTGTGAGGATAAAAGTTGTTTAATGCTCTCATTTCGTGGGTTGGACAATGTTGTGTGACATAATGGATTCTCCAAAAGATGAACAGCGTGGTGTGGTCAGGTTTTTGACAGCTGAAGGTGTTTCCCAACACCAAATCGCTGTATGGCTGCTGTGTATGACAAACATTGCATTTCTTTGGCCACTGTGAAGCGTTGCAGCAAACAGTTCAAAGAAAAACGTGAAAGTTGCAAAGACGAGCCAAGACCGGGCCAAAACCGAGTATCACCCCCAACACAATTGGACAGGTTGATGAGCTCATTAGACAAGAACGGAGGATAAGCATTGATGAACAGGCAGAGTATGTGAACATCAGTCACGGTTCAGTTCACACAATAATTCATGACCATGTTGGTTATTGGCTCTTGTGTGCTCAATGGATGGCTAAGATTTTGAACGACAGCCAGAAGATGGAGAGGTTCGTCACTGCCTTGACTCATCTAATCTGGTATCACATTTTCGGACAATTGAAAAAACACCTCAAGGAAACCAGATTCATGTCGGATGATGAAGTGAAGGACTCAGTTACAGATATTTTGAAGCAGCAACCCAAGGAGGTTATGAGAAGGGAATCACTCGACTCGTTAGTCAGTAGGACAAATGCCAAAATGCTCATGGAGACTACTTTTAAATAAATTACTCTGTTTGTCATATATTCGCATTGGGTCACTTTCATTTGACTTGTATTTAGAGAAGCAATATTAATAACTACCCCTTTCCTGTCTAAAGATTATCAAGCGTTACTATCAGAATTTACTCCCTTTAGATGCTCATATTAGATGCCGAAAAATTGCTAAGCAAAATTTTCAATCCTACTATGCAACGCCTACAAGTGTAATTACTTCGACCAACGCATCAAGGTTTGGTTTTAGGCATCAAGAGAAGAGCGGCAATTGCAAGAATATCAAACATGCATCTAAAGTACGTTACGTGACTAAAAAATCATTTAGAACTAACAGTGGCATACTTGGAGAGGCCCATCCATTGTGAGCCTTTAAAAATATTTTTGTCTTTTTTTTCATTAAGAATTTTTACTATATTAATTCTAAGCGTTTTCATGTGTTTATTTTTAAGATATTTCCCTGGGGTTTTCACCCAGCTTATTAGGTAGCACAGCAGATCCAAACATTTCATAAAATTACATTTTAACTACATTCTGTGTGAATGTGAATATTTTGGAAACTCAGACGCTGATAATGCGATGATTGAACGTTCGTTTCCAAGAATTAATAATAATGAGCATAAACTGATGATGCAGTGACAGGACTTAAATAAGGCAGCGTCCATTGAGGAGGCAGAGGACACAGATGTGTCTCCCTGGAGGTCCCTATCAAACGTCTAGACGACTAGCAAATATTTATGTGCCTGAAAAGGAAAGAGAAAGAACGAGTATTGGTCAGAGAAACTGCAGCTAAAACGGAATATCTATATGGGTATTGGAAACATCTGAACAACGGGAATTTCGAATACAGCAAGAGGATATAAGAGCTTCCTGGTCACGGGCAAGAAAAATATTGTATACAAATTTACAGTTTTATTCCGATCTTGATGAAATTTTGCATATTGACCTTCAAAGCATGAGGAAGGTCACTGTCTACCTAAGATTTCGAAAAAATAATAATTTTCGATAATTAATCGATATTCATGGTTATGGCAAGGCATATTAATGAGAAATATCTGATGACTAACAATGCAAGGCAAAGTTTGCACAATATAGACAGGGTTCAATTTGTAATAATGCATAAAATTCCTGTCATGCAGGCTATTCTTAGAACTGAGAGTTCTTAGTACTTAACAATTTCTTGAAAATCTTTAAAAATGATCAGTAACTGGAGATAATGGACAGTTAGCAGATTATTGAGAAAGAGTGGAAAGACGACAGAGGAAGCAGTCCTTTAGCTCCGTGCTGTATTGTGCAAATGGTAAGCATGTAAATAGAAGAATCGGCGACCGCTAGACTACACATAGTGATGAATGGCCGAGGTTTGCTTCAAGAGTTTGCTTCAAGGTTTGCTTCTACACATTGAGAGAAGAGTGGGAATTGCAACAACATCAAGTGTACATCTAAAGTAAGATTGCGTGACTAAGAAATTTTTTAGACCAGCAGTGGCATACTTGAAGAGGTTTATCTATTGTGAGCCTTTAACAAATTTTTTGTCGAATTTTCATTAAGAACTTTTAGTGTATGAGCGTTTTCATCTGTTTATTTCTAAGATATTTCAAAATTTATTCAAAAAAACAAAGAGCCACGGCGGGGCTATAACCTAGCTTATTTGGTAGCACAGCAGATCTAAACATTTTGTAAAAATACATTTTGACTATATTCGGTGTGAACGTGAATATTTTGGAAACCAAGATGATGATCATGGCATTATTAATAATGAGCATAAAATGATGATGCAGTGACAGGACATAAATAAGGCAGCGTCTATTGAGGAGGCAAGGAGTCACACGTGTCTCCCTTGAGCACCTTATCAAACATCCAGACGACTGGCAAAAATTTATGTGGCTGGGAAGGAAAGAGAAAGAACGAGTATTGGTCAGAGAAACTCTGCAGTTAAAACAGAAACAGCTGTACGGGCATTGGAAACAGCTGAACAACGGGAGTTTCGAACAGAGCAAGAGAGTATAAGAGCTTCTACGTCAAGGGCAATAAAAACTTGTGTCTAAAGTATCCAGTGATGTTCCCCGGTGGTGAAGACAGAGATCTTATTAATGTGAGGCAAGTCAAAAAGAAGTTTAATAAATTCCCGGTAAATCACCTAGAATTCCTGTGTTTCGGATTTTGTTAGAATGGGTAGTGCCTTAGAATGGATATTGTATTGATTGAGTTATTATGTAACCAATTTGTTTTTATAATTTAACTTCTTGAGATTATTCTGTTCAGCTACTTGTATAATTATCCCGGGCAGTGCTGGGTCCTCTGCTAGTTGAATTATATTAGGACTGAAGAACACACGAAAGACGAGCAGCAGACTAAGGATTACGTGAGAGAAAAGGTAGAGCTATTAGACTAAGAGAAAAGGTAGAGCTCACCTGAAATTTGGGAAGTGTGGCAGTGTCCAAGGGAAGTGTGGCAGTGTCCACAGGCATCCAACGAATTCTCTCTTTCTGTCGCAGTAATTTAGCAGATATGTGTAGTAGCCGTGAAGGTTTACGTCGGCCAATATGATGACTGTCCTCGAAGGTTGTGTGGAGAAATGGAGACGTTAACATGGCAAGTTGGCGTGGAGGCTGAATGGGAATACAGGCAGCTGACTTGAAATAGAATTCCACTGTGTTGAAGGAAACCATTCTCGTCACAATCTTCTCCCGACGTTGCTTGAACATTGAGATGGCCACCACTAAGAGGCTTGAAACACCTGTTGAAAATATTATAGACAAATATACATAGAGATAATTTCCGTTGTTCAGGGTTTTCTTAGAATTCTTAGTTCTTAGTGCTTAACATTTTCTTGAAAATCTTTAAAAATGAGCACTAACTGGATATAATGGGCAGATAGCAGTTAATTGAAAAAGATTGGAAAGGCGACAGAGGAACCAGTCCCTTCGCTCACTGTTGTATTGGTTTTGCGAGCACACCACTGCAACTGAGCAAATGGTGAGCGTGTTAACAGAAGAAACTGCGACTACTAAACAACACTAAGTGATGAATAGCCAAGTTTAGCTTCAAAACATCAACTTTACAACAGTTTACCAAGTAGTGAATAATTGAAATGAATGAGTATTTGCCAGAGAAGACAAAAATATCTGAACAACGGGAGCTTCGTCTACAACAGGAAATTGCCGAATTACTGAAAACCAATTTGTATTATTGTTTACCTTCTTGAGGTTGTTCTGTTTACCTACAACAGTAAATATCCCAAGCAACGCTGAGGGGGTTTTTCTAGTTGGATATAATGAAGAATTAGCAGACTATTGGGAAAGATTGGAAAGGCAATGGAGAAAGCAATCTCTTTGCTTGGGTGACGTCATACATCATCTCAACTTTTCTAAGAATACATTATGCTCTAAAATAATCGTTCAAAGAATGCATGTTAATTCATATCTATGGAAATGCAACTGCAAAAATCGATGGTCAGAAGACAAAACTCTGAGGATGGCATAATGTTTTGGCTCTTCAGTGTAGATAACTCATGACCAAAATGCATGGCAACATTGTGCTTTAGAAATAAGGTTGAGTTTTTAACAATGCATAGAATTCCTGTTTTTCAGGCTTTTCTTAGAATTGATAGTTTTTAGAATTTAAGATTTTCTTGAAAATCTTTAAAACTCAGCAACAACTGGAGAGAATGGAGAATTAGTGTCACAAAGTTTTGTGACAGATGTGGAATGAGAGGCCAATGTTGCTAGTAGACGACCTTTGCTAGCAAATAATGTTGGCAATACTCTGGCGCCATCTATTGACGATAGTCAGCCCATTTCCGTGGAGAGAGAGGAGGAAATTCCTTATAGGAAGATGCGTAGGCGGAAGAGACGCTGGCGGCACAGCAAAAAATGCAAAGAAATAATGTGTGAGCGGGAGATTGAAATCGAGGAGATAGAATCTGGGGCCAGTGGACAGAAGACGGTAATCTCCACGAGAGATTTCACAGCAAAGTCGATGTGAGCGGGCTCCATTCTTAATCTACGTTCAGTCTCAACCTGCGTCATTCCCGAGGAAAACCAATTGCTTCGGGAAGAAGTGTCACAAGTGAAATTGAACATTGTATATTTGCCTATAGTATTTTCAACAGGTGTTTCAAGCTCCATAGTGGTGGCCATCTCAACGTTCAATCAACGTCGAGAGAGGATTGTGAAGAAAACGGTTTCTTACAACAGACAGTGGAATTCAATGTCAAGTCAACTGCCTGCGTTCCCATTCAACTTCCACGCCAATGTGCCATGTCAGCGTCTCCATTCTCCATATATCCTTCGAGGACAGTCATCGTATTGGCCGACATGAATCTTCACGACTGCCTGACCTTTCTGGCAAATTACTGCAAGAGAGAGAGATTTCACGGGATGTCCATGTAACGGGAATTTTCCCTTGGACACTGCCAGTCTTCATAATCAAAAGTCCTGGCTGTCTTGTCGCGTATTTAAGGGGAGCTGAGACTAATACTGTAATAACTCTGCCTTTTCTCTCACATAATCCTTGGTCTGCTGCTCGTCTTTTGCGTGTTCTATATCCTAATACAATTCAATGTGTTGGTGAATATTTGCATAGTAGGATTGAAAATTTTGCTTAGCAATTTTTTCGCATTTAATGTAGGCAGCTAATCGGAGTAAATTATGATAGTAATGCTAATTCAATCATTAGACGGGAAAGGGGTAGTTATTAATATTGCTTCTCTAAATATAATGCTCGCATTTACATTTTTTTGTTTTGTCTTACAGCTTTACTGAGACTGCAAAATACAAACTCGTAGCGTCACCGCTTTCTGAACTGGTTACTGCTGTAACAAACGCACAAGTCACCTTCATTGAATCTCATCATTAGAAGATAGTAAGCATTGTCATCAACATTCAGTGGACATGTTTTAACAGTCTTAAATTTTACTGTTATTTGACGCAAATACATCCATTTATTGATTAACAAAATTAGTGCCATAATTTAGACTAGCTGTGCGGATTCATTGTTAGTAAATGAAACCGACCATTGTAACGGATGGAGCGAGTACCGCCGTTACATCTCGTTCTGTTGAAGCAAACTTGCCCATTCATCAAATTGGGTAGTCTACCGTCGCCGTTTCTTTTTTTGGTACACTTGCATTATCAAGGGCCGCCTGGGAACTTCGATGAGTACTTGATCACTCACAACTTGGTCAGTTTCTCAACCCCCCCCCCACCACCCTGATGATGAAGTTTATTCGAAACGCGTAGGTTCTCATTAAATACTTCTACCATTTGCTAATTCTCAGATCTCCTTTTATTGATTTATTATTGTTAGTTATCATTTTTTCGAAATCTGAGATATATAATGACCTTCTTCATGCTTTGAAGATCAATTGTGCAAAATTTCATTAAAATCGGAATATAATTGTAGATGTGTGTTAGAAACAAACACACCCACAAACCTACAAATCCATAAACCCACAAACAAACACTCTTCTTTATATATAGGGTGTTATTAAATTTCATTTCAAAAATGATAGGGGTGATGAAATATGCGATTCTAAGTATATTTGTTTTTGTGAATGGGGGGGGGGGTGCAAATCAACCGCTTCCCTGTTAGACGTTTGGAAAACATCAAACCACACCATGCCAAGACAATTGCGATTTATTCCTCATTACAGATTCGGCTCCACATTGCGGCCATGTAAATCAACACACACTTGCATTCTATTTAACAGTCTCGACGTGATCTACGAAACACTTCTGATTGCTCATTGGGCTGTTTGCTTGATTCAGCCAATCGTCCGACTAAGACCCCAGAGGAAAAAATCCAGTGGTGTTAGATCCAGAGAACGCGGAGGCCTGGCCACAGGACCACCACTACCTATCCAGCGCATTCCAAATGTCGCATTGAGGTAAACTCGTATACTTCGTGCATAGTGGAGCTGCACCATCTGCTTGGAACCGTGTAACAGAGAAGGGGTTGATTTGCGACCCCCCCATTGACAGGAACAAATATGCTTAGAATCGCATATGCCATCACCCCTATCATTTTTGACATGAAATTTGGCAATACCTTGTATAGAGACTAGCAGAAACACTCGGCATTGCCTGGGATAATTAAAGTCGTAGGTAAACAGAACAAACTCAAGAAGTTAATATTATCTCATATTGGCTTTCCAGTACTTCTACAATTTCCTGCTGTATGTCAGAAAATAAAAGCGAGAAGCGATCGAGGAGAGATCGGGATGAGCAGATGAAAGATAATGGAAAAAAAAATAAAAGGTGGAAAGCAGAAGCCCCCTTACAGGAAAAACACCCTCGCGGAGAATTGGAGACAGCGGGAGAATCCAAGTAAAAAGAGAAGAGGGGAGGAAGGAGAGAAATAATAGAAAATCAGGGAGAAGAGTTTCGAACTCGAAAGAATGTGGTTGGAAAGGAATTCCTAGCAAGAGGAAAAGACCACGAATGGAAGAGGTTGAGAGAAGAATTGTGGAGGAATGGAAACAGAGAGTAAGGAATAAGGAAGAGAATATTTATTGGAGAAGGAAATGGAATGGTCTACAAGTGAGAGAAATGACTACGAAGTCTTCGATAGAGAAAATCGACGAGTGTGACTACATAAAGGAGTCGATATTGGTATTAGAAGCGTTCCCGACACAGAGTGATATGGACAACTCCCAAGGAGAGCAAGAGGCTTCGCGTGAGCTGGTACCAGACTCTGCAAGTTGCGTGGCTTGCGAGCGAACCAGGGCCCCATAACAAAACTGTAAGTGTAATACATAGCTAATTACTCTTTTATTCTGGTGAATTGTATCTAAATGCTTTCTCTTAATTAATAGCATAAGGTGCGTGGAAAATTTTAAAGATAAGGTGCTTTTCTCTGCGACGGGAAATTATAAAGATAAGGTGCGTGGTAAACAGACGTTATCTTTACTGTTTTATTAATGCTCTATGTTTTATCCCTTTCATGATCGTGATAGTGACAATTGCCCCTAAAGCTTTCTTGTGGAATCATGAGACAAGACCTACTGACGTTAAGAGCTGGCTGTGTCTTCTGAAACCCGACAATAGACTAAGGTGCGTCTCAAAAGTTTAAGGAAACATGTTTCTGTTCAAAAGAAAAAAGACTATTGAAAATACATACAAATGCTTGAATTACTAGCTGTACAAAGCAATTAAAAAAACTCCTGAAACATTATTAACGAAAACATAATAGAAATAAAAATATTCAACAAAATGGAATATTGCCTGTCTCAAAAGTTTAATGAACGACTGAAAAAACATTGCATGAATTATACAATGGCTTAAATTGAACGACCATTTGCCTTGACTATTTCAAATACTCTTTTCGGAGTTTATGAGGTTGAACAATGTTTCTGGTCTTACATTGCACCATGCATCTTCAATTGATTTTTTCAATTCATCAGTCGAAGAAAATTGACGTCCGCCGGCATAAACTGCACGAGACATGATTCCCCATAGATTCTCTATGGATTTCATGTCTGGGCTTCTTGGGTCCACATCATAACGTGAATATTTTGTTTTCTGAACCACTCCATTGTTGATCGTGAAGTATGGATGCTGGCGTTATCCTGCTGGAAATCGAATTTCGGGCCACACAAATGATCATAGACGGGCAACAGATACTGTGTAAGGGTTTCTTGGTATCTCAGCGAATTTTCTCTTCCACTGATGAAGGCCAAATTGGTGGTACCGTTGAATGCGAAGCCACCCCAAACCATGACAGAACCACCTCTTTGTTGTCTTGAGTAAAAGGTCTTCGGTTCCTGTCATAGGTTGTGCCAGTATAATGCCCTCCCATCAGGACCATCCAAGTTCCACTTCTTTTCATCACTGAACAACACCGACATCCATTCATCTTTTCAGGCCGTGTGTTCTTGCGCCCATCGTTGCCTGTCTTAAAGTGCTTGGCAGTCAAAGGCGATTTCTTCATCATTTTTTTGTAGACAACACGCCCACTCGCAATTATTCGCCGGTATATAGTGTCGTTCGATATGTTTAACTCAGTCACGTTTAGTATCTGTCGAATAGAAAGATTTTGTGTGGCTGCCAGTCGTACAATGCGTCTGTCATTGCGAGTTGAGGTAACTTTGCGACGACCAGATCGTGGTTTTTGATGGAACCATGAACTCCTCTTCAAGACATTTTAAACCCCTCCTGTGAATCTTCCAGTAATTGTGACAATATCAGCAACAGATAGTCCGTTGGCTTTCAATCGCCAGATTTCAGCCACTTCATTGGTTATGAATTGAGATTGGCGAGGCATTGTCATAGGTCAATTGTGAGTGGATGAAAAGCTTTCTTTGAAAAAAAAAAAGACTAATTGCGCAACAGATTAATACCATGTCACTCTCCATTCAGCATCTGAGAGTAGTTCTTTAAACTTTTGAGACACGCAAAATTCCATTTTGTTAAATATTTTTATTTCTATTATGTTTTCGTTAATAATATTTTCAGGAGTTTCTTTTAAGTGCTTTGTACAACTAGTAATTAAAGCATTTGTTATGTACCTTCAATAGTCTTTTTTCTTTTGAACAAAAACATGTCTCTTTAAACTTTTGAGACGCACCTTAGTAGGACCGGAGTCCAAAGCAAGACCCGAAATCAATATACAGGGTGATTATAATTAAGGTTACGATTTCAAAAATCGATAATTTGAAAACTACTCGTCAGAATCACCTGATATTTTAGCAGAACAATCGTGAGGCAATGGAAATTTTCTTTGGCGAAGGAAAAAATATAGTTCCAAAATCTGCCGATAGATGGCGCTTGCAGGATAATGTCAGGGGAAAAACCAAAAATGGATTCGTGAAACACAGGAATGTTGTTAGCCAAAAGGAAACAATATAGTTCAGGGGTTAACGAAAAGCTATGTCTGCGGTGCGCATGTCATGTATTAGTAATTTGCATATCTCCAGACAATGTAAACCCTGCCAGCGCCATCTATCAGCAGATTTTGGAACTATTTTTTTTTCCTTTGCCAAACAAAATTCCATTGCCTCACAATTGTTCTGCTAAAATATCAGGTCATTCTGAAGAGTAGTTATCAAATTATCGATTTTTGAAATCGTAACTTTAATTATAATCACCCTGTATGTAAGTGTGATGTTCGAGTGATTCTTCCATGACATTTCCTTTTTTTTTCTCCCCTTTTTATATTATTTGACTTTCAGCCATTAAAGCTAAATTGGACCATTTAATTTATTTCTTTTTCATTAATTATCACTCATTATACATTTTTCAACGTTATTATTATTATTATTGTTATTTAGCTTGCCCGGGTTTTTTTGCTAACAATATAGTTATATTAATTAAACATTTAAACTTTGTATTTCATTTAATTTGATCATTGCAGTTCCATATCTTAATTGATTGATTATTTTTTTTTAGTTGAATTTATTACAAAATAGCAATCTTGTTTCTTTTTACTTTTCTGGCTGTTTGTCAATTAAAACTTATTTGAGAATTTTGTGCTTTGGGCAAAATTTAGGATAATAAAACAAAAATATAATTTGGTGTATACACTTCTAGTAATATATATATGTATATTGGGATCCCTATTCTTTTTTCACTACTCTATTAAACTGTTTTGATTATAATTACTTATGTAGGATTATAATCATCTGTAGGTTAAAATAGTATTTTTTTCAGACAATTTTGCATAGTTCAAATTTAACAATGTCTCTTTAATGCTTTAATGTCTCTTTAATGCTTTGATTGAAATTTTAAATGCTGTTCTCTTATTTATATACTCATGCTATGGGGAGTGGTTTCCTATTGTCACCACGTGCTAGCCGTGTGCCTCTAGACTGTTGCTCCAAGAGTATAAATTCAGCAACATTAAAAAATTTTTTCACTGCTCTACTACTCTTCCATCTTCATTAGCCACTACAGCATACACTGTCCAGTTTGATGTTTGATTGATATTTCTACAAAGATAATTTCTTGGTTCCACTGTTTTCTTACTTTACTGGATATGTAAGCCTTTTCTGATTCACTTCTGTTGAGATGGACATACCTTAACAAACTGTGATACAGATTTATTTGGCTATGCCAGATTATCTCTTCTCCGAAAGTAGCTTTCAACCTTCAACTGTTTCAATGTAATTCTAAACTTATTAACTGTGGTGTGCTAAATTAAACCCCATTGGGACTAAAAGTTAAATTTTATCTGGACAGTTTATCTTTCTAAATTTTTCTTAATTTTATATAACATTTCTTCTTGTCTTCCTTCTTGAACCAATATGTAATTCTAAATTTATTTTTAATTTCTTTTTTTTTTTTAAAAAAAAAGGGTTTTTTTTTTTTCATTTAATTTTTATCCCTTTTGCAACCATGTAATGGTAGAGTAAAGTAGTCAAATTGTTCTATATATATATTCTTTGTTTCCCTTTAACCAGATTTTTTTTAAATAAAAAGGGACAGGCAATTTTAGTCAAATTTGATGCCAAATGTAATTTTTGACAATTGTATGTGAATGAAAATAATTTTTTTCTTATGCTACTTTGCATTATGTGCAATTTTTCGGTTTTTAAGCTTATCTTCAGCTTAAAAGGATGTTTTTTGATTGTGATGGCCACACAATTAATCTCAAAAACCCTTGTGAGTTGTGTTTGAATAATATTCAGCACAATTGTTAATTTTTTCTTGGCAATATGGTCTGTTGCCTTATTTAAGTAATATGGTTATTACCTTTCATAATTAATTCACATACATTTGTATCATTAAAGATTTATAGCAGTGTTTTTTTTAAGTTTACTTAATAATTTTTACTTAATAAGTTTAATTTATTACTTAATAATATTAATAAGTAATAAATTTTACTGAATTTTCTTTTTTCAATTAATTGTCATTTTAATTATTTCTGGGATATTAAATTTCACCTTAACTTTTGCAATGATTGTTGTCCTTGTTTTCTTACCTGCAAAACACTTCAGCCGCATACAACCATTTATGACTTAAATTTATCATAATCTTGTTAATTTTCTATTTCTAGTAAACACAACGCAATGTCAAATCTAAATGATGTTTAGATTTTAAGTCCACTATACTTTATTTACATCTACTTCTTCTTTAACTTTAACGTTACTCATGTTGTGAGGATTTTTTTTTTGTTTAACTTTATCCTTAAAGTTCACTTAAATAGTGAGGATCAATATTTAGTTATATCTCTGAAAATTATTTTCTACGGCAGTTTTTTTTATGCCATTAAATAAGGTAACATAGAGACACAGTTACATTTAGTGTCTATTTTTATTAACTAATAATGGTCATACACCGTTACATAAGTAATCGATGCATTATTCAATAGTGCGCGTGTATTATGGCCCATCATCGTTGTTAGAAATGCATAAATTGATTTGTCCTTCTTGAAATACCGTTTCAAGAAGTTAAATTCTACAATTAATAAGAACTTTAAATATTTATTCAAAAGCTTGTCAATTACTAACTTTAAATTTATTTCGTAATTATACTAATAGTATTAGCTTTATCAAAAATTACTGTGTATTTATATCATTTTATTAGATTAAATTTATTGAAAAATTTATCAAAACGTCCTCCCTTTTACTCTGCTGTCACTTACACGGAAATAGAAATAACACATGACAGGAGGGAGGACATCACTTGGTAGTTCAGAGCTGTAATGATAGAAGGCCGTATCAAATTACATAATTGTTTTCCACTGCGGAGTAAGCTGCTAGTGCTATAGTATATCTGTGCCTCAATGAAAAGATTTGACATTTGATCGAGAGAGAAATGAAAAGATTTAACTCAATGAAAACATTAAGTAGTAATTTATCTTAATGAAAAGATTTGATTTAAGCATTAATTTGCTTTAATGAAAATATTTGACTTAAGTAAATAAGTTTAAGCAAAGAACTCTGAATGAACGATTGTATTCATGTTGTCTTTTGGTAGTAAGGTGGAATGAGGACATCACTAACAAAGTATTCAGTATAAAAGAATAATGGAACAGTAGGCTTTATAAAGTTTGGTTTGGTTGGTTTAGTTGTATTAACGTCCCTTTCAACTACTATGGTCATATGAGGACGGCGTTATAGGGGCTGCAAATTTTGCCTTGCAAGGATTCTTTAACATGCAGCCGGCAAACGACTACAGGGGACTAATGGCTTCACTTCCCTTCTGAAGGAAGCGCGTGATCTCAGGATTTCCCCTGAAAAATCCTGCTCTTCTTTGGCCGGGATCGAACGTGCATCCTCAGGTATCACAGGCGACTACTGAGCCACCGGGGGTGATTTAGAAAGTTTGCAATTCCCTACTTTTCAAGGGAAGGATACCGAGGATATTGAAATATTTAAATCGACATTTTAAAGTAATAGCAGACTGTAAAGGAATTCCTTCATCAGTTGCGGAAAAATCGTACCAGGTTCGTTGAAATGAGAAGCATTAGATTGGTACGTAGGTTTCATTTGAAATTTTCCTAAAGCCACCTGGGAGGATTTCGAAGCCTAAATTCCTTAAAGCATTTTCAAAGGGCCATACACAAGTTATGCTTAGAAGAGATATATTAAAGCTCAAATTACGAGACAGCAAAATCCATGGACACCTGGCCCAATTTAGAAAAATCCTAAATGGAAAACAAAGGCGTTGGAATTCGACAAAATTTTGTGGCTCATTGATGGATTACCAAATGCATTAAAAATTACTAAGTAAATTAGCATGGTCCTAGAAGCAATTCAATATTTGATTCCAGGCTCAAGAAGAACCGATGGTAATACCAGGGAAAGAAGAGCCGATTGAAGTAGACGCTATAAAAGTTAGTCGAAAAAGAAAAAGATAATCACCTGCTATTGCTGTGGAAACAAATGACACTACACCCAACAGTATACTCAAGAGGACACACCCGTTAATTTTATTCAGAAGAATTAAGGCGATTTGTGCATAACAGTAGGACAAATTAAAAATGAACAAAATAAAATTTTGTTAGATACCGGAACCAAAGATAATTTTTTGGACATAGGCAACTAAATCGAATTCAACTAAAACAAGAACAGAGTGGAAAGGGAAGAAAGGCAACTTTTATCACTGGCCAATTTTCCCATATAGCTGCAGAAATAAAACAAATTTCAGTGTTACAAATTTCAAGCCAATTTTAATCTACTCCCCATAAAAAACTATGATGTGGTGTTGGGACTAACTTGGTTTCAGCAAGCTAAACCACAGCTAGATTGGGACAAAAAGAAATGTTTCATTAAATTCCACAATAGCGAAATAGCACTTTAAAAATGGAGAGAACAATATGATGAGATAGACAGCATTTCATCTATAGAACTACTGCACGTTTTGAAGAATGAGCCGGAAACGCCTATCTTTGCAATATTTTTTAAAAAAGTGAGAATAATAGTTACTCATCTTTAGATGCATTATATAATCATGTTCACCCTGAATTTAAAGAATTATTTCGTTCGTTTCGTTTCTTATTTCCAGATGAACTGCCTCTTGGATTACCTCCCAATTGCAAAACGCAACATGAGATTCGTCATATTCCAGATGCAGCTCCGTTTGATGTACCACTGTTTCGTCTTAGCTGGGATGAAGAACAAGAGATTAAAAAAATACCTCATGTAAATTGTTAAAAAAACCGATTCGCATCTGATTATGCATCCCCAGTTCTCTCTGTCGCAGAAAAAGATGGACGACTGAGAATGTGCATAGACTTTCATAAGTTAACTCAAATATCGCATGACAATAGATATCCGGTTTCTCTAATTGATAATTTGGTGGATAAATTGGCAGAAGCCAAGTTTTTCACAAAGGTGGACATAATGGACGCCTATCGTTAGATACATATTAGAGACAAAGACATACCATTAACAGCGTTCAAAACGCGTTACGGCCTCTACGAATTCAAAGTAATGCCATTCGGCTTGAAAGGAGCTTCAGCTACATTTTCAAAGGCCATAAATGATGCCCTACTGGATGTGTTAGATGAAGGAGTCATCACTTACTTCAATTCTAATTTATGCTAAAACCAAGGGCAAGTTGAAAACTCGCACACAGGTGTTCTAAAGACTGGCGAAAAATCGATTTTTCTTTAAGAGAAATCCAAATGTTCGTTTGGGGTTTCTAAAGTTAAATACTTAGGGTATCAATTTTCTGGTAAGAGGAAAGCCTGCGATAATGTCCTAATAAGAGCCATAAGGAAGTGGCCTATTCCAAGCAATATACATCAGGTGTGCTCCTTCCAGAATATTCTAAAAATGCAGCATCGATCTTTCAGCTACTTCAAAGAGACGCAGCAAAGATCATTTAGCTGGACGCAACAGCGAATACAATTACTCCACCCATCCTCAAGATATTTTCACCAAATAAAAAATTACACATCCTGTACGACACTTCGGAGTTGGCTTTAGGCTTAGTAGCCTTATGAATATACAAGGGAAAATTATTCCCAATTGCATTTGAGTCACGTGGATGGAGAGAGAATACGAAGAGGGGCTTTTAAATTACCAACGAGAGTTGATGGCCATCTTGCATGCCGTAGGATTCTGGAGACATTACAACTAGCTAATTCCAAGAAAAATTTACACGGATAATCAGGTGGCCTCAAGAATTCTTCAGCAAAAAAAGGATCTTGAGAATACAGGTGGATGTATTGCAGCAGCTACTGGAATTGCCGGTATTGGTACACTAAATCAGAGCAGAACAGAATATATTGCGCTCTCACGTTATTTTGAGAAAAGGAAAAGCCCCCAAATGAGTTACAGAGAAAATCATCGTGGGATTTGAATGGGCGGGGGGGGGGGGGGGGGATTGGTGTCAGAAAATAAAAGCGAGGAGCGATCAAAGAGAGATCGGTATGAGCAGATTAAAGATAACGGAAAAGAAATTGTAAAAGGTGGAAAGTAGAAGCGCTTTACAGGAAAACCACCCCCGCCGAGAATAGGAGGGAATGGAAGAATCCAAGTGAAAAGAGAAGAAGAGAAGAGTAAATGAAGGAGAAGAGTTTCACACCAGAAAGAGTGCGATTGGAAAGGAATTGTTAGCAAGAGGAAAAGACCGTGGATGGAAGAAGTTGAGAGAATGGAAATAGAGAGTTAAGGAATAAGGAAGAGAATAACGATTGGAGAAGGAAATGGAATGGTCTACAAGTGAGAGAAAACCATAGATAGTGGAGGAAAAAGGACTTTAGAAAATGGTGGCTCAACGAAATTCATCTTTTGCAAAAAGGAACGTACTATATCCGGCAATATTGGTGAAAGGCAAACTACTGGAGATAATTTGACTATGAAAGAAATGAAGTCTTTAATAGACAAAATCGATGAGTGCGACTACATAAAGGAGCCGACATCGGTACTAGAAGCAGCCCCGACACAGATGATACGGACGACTCCCAAGGAGAGCAAGCGGCTTCGCGCGAGCTGGTACCAGACTACGAGTTGTGCGGCTTGTGAGTGAACTAGGGCCGCATATCATAACTGTAAGTGTAATACATAGCTAATTACTGTCTTGTTCTGGTGAATTGTATCTAAATGATATCTCTGAATTAATAGCATAGTGCAACGGGAAATTTTAAAGATAAGATGCATGGTAAACAGACGTTATCTTGATGGTTTTATTAATGCCTTATGTTTTATTCCTTTCATGACCGTGGTAGCGGCGATTGCCCCTAAAGCTTCCTTGTGGAATCACGAGACAAGACCTACTGACATTAAGAGCTGGCTGTGTCTTCCGAAACCCGACAATAGACTAGTAGGACTGGAGTCCGAAGCGAGACCCGCCTTCAATATACGATGCATTATTCAATAGTGCGTGAGTATTACGGCCAATGTTGGACTGTATAATTTGATTTACCCATATTGGATTAAAGATAGCAAAGCTAATTACATGTTTCTCTATCCCTCTCAGGATGGAGCCCCCACCCTCCTCATGGTGGACTTTGGACGTGTGAAAAGATTTAAGAAGAGTCCACAAAACAGAGCCGTCATTACCGTTTCAAGAAGTCACATTCCGCAATTAATATATTTTTTCAGAAGCTTGTCAATTACTGACTTCAAATTTATTTCGTAATTATGCTAATCGTACCAGCTTTATTCAAAATTACTATGTATTTATATCAATATATTAAAGTTATTGATAAAATCTATCAATACGTCCACTCTTTTACTCTGCTGTCACTTACACAGAAATAGAATTAACATGTGACACTGTAGAAGAATCTCCTGTTGTTCAGATGGTTTCGATGCTTGGATAACTTTTTGTCTTCAGTGACCAATGCTTGTTCTAATTAGTTTTAATCTATTTATCGCGCCTTTTTGGGTCTAGGGCTTTCTTTTCGTGGGGTTTTATTGTGTATTTAGTTTTTTTGTGTTTCTTCTGTGGAGTTTCAGTCTAACTCCTTTCTTTCGTAAGTGATAATCTTAAAGGGCAACTGACACGAAAAATGACAATTTTATAACATTGTATCAATTTTATTTTTTTTATAACATAAAGGACCATAAACTGACTTCGACTTTATAACTGACTCTAAGTAAAATTTTTATAACTTAAGTAGTTTTTTAAATTTAATTTTTCAAACATCAGCTTTCAAAACTCACGTCGTTTGAGCTTCGCCTCCATTCACCGCTAGGGCATGACGTCACACTAGAGAATCGTCTTGGCTATCTAACATAGAATAACTCATCACCGTTTATCTTTTTCGATTATTTTCTTTCCTTCATTTTGGAAAATCCAGACAAAAAAATGAGATCCACTTACATTGAAATGTTCTTTATTGCACTAGCGTTATTTGGGTTTAAATTTGCAACAAACTTGAATTTTAGTTTATTTTTCATTATTTGATTAATATAGCTATGTGTCGGTTTCAAATGTTCAAGTAAAATGTTACAAAATTTAAAAAGTGAGCAATTTATACATGAACTGTGGCCTCTCATCTTGTTTCTAATTTTTTACTTTTGTTTATATTTTATATCTTTCCCAGTGTGTCACAATTATATATACGGGGCACATATATATCGTTAAATCAATTCATATTTACATATTTAATCAATTGTCGATTGGTTTGTTAACATGCCTTATTAATTGATTAACAATTAGACTCATCAGTTTATATATTAATAATCAGTTTATAACATTCTCTTATGTATTTACTTGGTTGTAATGATTTCGCTCTCCACCCCTATATGTTTCTCACACCCGTGTCAATTTCTCTTACGATCGGGATGAATCTGTGCCCATAAATATATCTAATTATAAATATTGCTTAATGTTCAATTCTGCACATCGCGCGATGACTGATCATGCGACCAAGGAAAGAATTTATTTGAATTTATTTTTTAAAGACTGAGGTTGGTTGGTTTGGTTTGGTTTGGTTTATTTGGTATTAACGTCTTTCTCAACTACTATGGCCATTTCAGGACGACGTTATAGGAGCCGCAAATTTTGCCTCGCAAGGGTTCTTTAACGTGCAGCCGGCAACGACTACATGAGACCAACGGCTTTACTTCCCTTCCGAAGGAAGTGCGTGATCTCAGAATTTTCCCCCTGAAAAAACCCTCGTCGTCCTCGGCCGGGATCAAAGACTGAGGGGCTGCGCCCACCAGACCTCCCCCCCCCCCTCCTCTAACGAACTGATATATATAACCTGAATGAAACTACTATACTTTTTCCTTACCACATATACAAACACACGCCTACATCGTTTAGGGGGAAAAAAAAGATACGCGTAACGAATTTCCTGTAGTTAAAAAATATAAAACAAACAAATTCTCTACAGCCTATCTTATTCCAATTCCTGAATAAACTGTTTGCATATTTCTGTTCATAATTTGTCTAATTTAAAATCAATAAAGAGCAGGTCGTTTTTTGATTTCACTAATAAACAGCTCTATGTAAATTGACATTTTTATGAGAGAGTAAAAAAAAAAAAAAAAAAGATGTTTACAGAACAATTAGTCAGAAAAAATTCCTAGAAAAAATAACACGGCAGTACTTGTAGTGCATACATATATAGGAAGTTTTAACAGGTGTTATTTTTTATAATTTTTTATAATTTTAGTTCAGAGCAAAGGAGTCATCACCAGTACGCCCCCTCCCCTTCTATATCCTATTGTTTCTATTCGAGTGAACAACAATTGAGTTGCCTTGAAAATGGGTCTGGTTGAATCTCTATGGTTGCCGTTAATATTGCACGCGCTCCCACAGAATTCCATGTAACTCCGTTTTGGGAAACTATTTAGTTGACAAGAAAGGGACCATAAAGATTGCAAGGCTAAAACATTTTTCTCGAGAACTTTTTTCGAGTTGATCTCAGACTGATCTCCGTTGAATGAATGAGACTTTAGCGGTAATGACTACAGGACTGGAAACTCCTTTCGCTCGTATGACATCATCGACTTCTCCCCTATGTCTGGAATGTTTTTCGCCCTGGTCAGTAAATAGCGAACATTTGTTAATTTTATTAAATAAATAATAAAAATTTTCGAAATTAAATTATGTATTATGCAAGTATGCAGTTTTATTTAATTATTTACTTAATCTTATAGTATCGAAAATTTTGATGTCAGTTGCCCTTTAAGATTATTAATTTTTTTAATATTCTTTCCCTTGGCTTGAATTATTAATTTAATATTTTTTCCTTGCATTGCATAGAATTTTGCGCTCGTTGGAAGGATTGTTACTTCGCATAGGGTCTTTGATGTAATTGTTTTGCCCTCGCGGTCGCACTCGCATTAGCTCGCTGCGTTCGGATTTTTTGGGTTTTATTTGCATAGGGTTGTTTTGGGGACAGTTGGTTGGTTAGGCAACATTGGCCGAGACGTTACCAGAGTCGACACGATGATCCGAGGTATTTTTTCGTTTGGCTGAGGCTGGAGCCCATCCTGGATTACTCTTAGAGTTAGTTGTGTCAACGCTTAGATGCTTGCTTCGGGTTCAGTCCGAGAACTGCTTAGATATCAGAACTTGACCGTGATTGCATTGTTCGAAGTAGGCTGCCATAGATGGCGTTATTTGAGAACTGTTTTTTCCGTTGGTAAAGACGATGTTCCTTTGCACATGGAAGGCATTCGGCGTGTTTGCCCGGATATCCAGCACCTGGGATATTTTTCGTCATGAGCGATGACTAATACAGGGAGAAAAAGCATTGGATGTGCCTCTGCCGCAGTAAAGTGGACATAAACCGGTGAGCGTTTTTTATTCTTTCTCGTCCTGAAGTCGCTAGCGATTTATGGCCTCTGCTCTGGATTCGTCGTATTTTCATCGTTTCAGCGGTCAGTTTTAAAGCTTTAGTTTTCACAGCTAGTCATCACCTATGGTTGCCAATTCGAACGTGGACCTTTCTGTTAGTAATTATGGATTACTGGCTCTCTTACATTTAGGCAGTCCGAGTTCTGCTCGCCAATTGCCCCTTTCAGTTCTGCTTCGCCAATCTGCGCCGATTTCACCATGAATTGATTTCCTTATAAGCTTTAAAACAATCAATTTTTGCCTTTTTTTGGTCAATTTCCTTTTTTTATTATGTTTTTTACTTTCCTTTTTTATTTTCACTGATTTTCAGGAACCTAGATTACGAAAACGTGATTTTTGGAAAATGTCTTTGGAAAATGTTTTTGGAAAATTTTGGAAAATGTTTTTGGAAAATTTTTGGAAAATGTTTTTGGAAAACGTGATTTTTGGAAACGTGTGTCTGTCTGTCTGTGTGTCTGTCAGTCTGTGTGTGTGTGTGTCCACGATAGCATCCAAACGGCTAAAGCTATCGAACCAAACTTTAAACTTAAGATTATAGTCTTCCTCGGGAGGTCTGATTAGTTTTCCAGTGGAATCGGTGAACTAGAAATATCAGTTTACTCCAGCGCCAAAATATAAATTTTGAAATATCTCGTTAACCATTGTATTTATGAAAATTTTGAAGGGATTGAAAAGTGTTACAATTACGATTTTAAACAACTTTTGTTAACGAAATTTTTCAAAATTCCAACCGGAAGTACCAGTTTTACTCTTATCAAAATCCAGTTTTTTGCTAATATAGACGAAAGATGGTATAGGAAAATTTGGAAACTATACCAAAGTGTTTGAAAGCTAATTTGAAGTAACTTTTATTCACAAACTTATTCAAAATTTCTATCGGAAGTAGTCATTTTAGAGAGTTGTTTAATTTTTTCCTGTATTTGGACCAGGATATTTACGTATAAGAAAGTCGTGTGGTGACCACACTTCATTTTTTCTTTTATTGCTGTAAATGTTAACTCGACAGTATCTGCCTGTTCCCTTAAAAATCATATTATTGGTTCCGTTTTTTTTCCCTTTTTAGCACATTTTCTATATATAGAAATGTGCTTATGTGATCGGTTTGTCCAGCTGTCCGTCCGTCCGTCCGTCTGTAGACAAACTCACAATTCATTGCGTTGCATGTATTGAATTGCATGTATTGCAATCTCACAATTCATTCAATCATGTCTTGAATTGCTAGAAGAAACGAATTATCCTCGCATTTGGTAAAACGCGTGTTGAGAACATGGGTTCGGCTCTGCGCGTGTTCTAAACGTTAATAAGATGGTGTGCGTGCAGGATGCACGTGTTTGACGATTATTGAAAGGGCAGTTCGGTCCCTAAATCAAGAGAATTTTTTTATTCCTAGGGAGCTTAGTATTTATTACGATAACTTGAAAACGAATTAACTTTTTCACAGTCTGTTTTCACCAATCCATTAAAATGGGACAGAGTACGCAGAAGTACGAACGTGAGATAGCCGGAATAAGTACGTGCTCTAATAGCACGTGCTTTAATGGTACCATTATGATAACCTCTTAAACATTTCCTATAACAAGATATTGCATGTAATATATCAAAAAAATTGTCACAGCATATCATGAACGAATATATAAGAGTAACTAGTGATAGCAAGTATCGGTCTAATGGCACGTGTACGTGCAAGGATGTCTCATGAATGAATATAACGGTATATAATGATGTCTGAATTGTTTAGTAGTACGTATTTTAATGGTACCAAGTAGTACCATTGGAACTTTCAATGCTAAGATATGGCATGTAATATATCAAACGATTCGTAACAACGTGCCATGAGTGACTATCACGAGAAAATAATGATAATGGTTAACAGTTTAGTAGCACGTGCCCTAATGATGCCCTATGGCATGATATGGTACCATTGGAACTTTCAATTCTAAACCATGGCATGTAATATATCAAACGACTCGTAACAACATGTAATGAGTGAATATCATGAGAAAATAATGATAATTGTTATTGGTTTAGTAGCACGTGCCCTAATGGTGCCATATTATACCATATGGTCCCATTGGAAATTTTAATGCTAAGATATGGCATGTAATATATCAAACGACTCGTAACAAGGTGCCATGAGT
>JAHWFO010081857.1:513893-560308 GCA_023313115.1 Rhysida immarginata
ATGGCATGTAATATATCAAACGACTCGTAACAAGGTGCCATGAGTGACTATCACGAGAAAATAATGATAATGGTTTACAGTTTAGTAGCACGTACCCTAATGGTGCCCTATGGCATGATATGGTACCATTGGAACTTTCAATTCTAAAACATGGCATGTAATATATCAAACGACTCGTAACAACATGTAATGAGTGAATATCATGAGAAAATAATGATAATTGTTATTGGTTTAGTAGCACGTGCCCTAATGGTGCCATATTATACCATATGGTCCCATTGGAAATTTTAATGCTAAGATATGGCATATAATATATCAAACAACTGGTAATAACGTACCATGAGTGAATATCACGTGTAAATAATGATAATGGTTATTGGTTTACTAGCGCGTGCCCTAATGGTGCTCTATGATACCATGTGGTATCATTGGAACTTTCAATGCTAAGATATGGCATGTAATATATCAAACAACTCGTTACAACGTGCCATGAGTGAATATCACGTGTAAATAATGATAATTGTATTGGTTTAGTAGCAACTGCCTTAAAGGTGCCATATGGTATAAAAGGTGCCATATGGTAAATAATTTTAGTGGCAATTGGTTTTATAGCACATGCCCTAATGGTACAATACAGAATTTATAGAACTTTCAATGCTAAGATCTGGCGTGTAATATATCAACCAACTCCTTACGCGTTATTAGATCTTTTGTTATCCATAACTTATTTGAATCAAGAGCATAGTGCTCTTAGGCTTAATGGTATCCAAAACTCATTACTAATTAATTTAAGAGTAGTTAATCGCTTGCTTCAGTAGTAGATGTTAACGTAGAAAGACTTTAGTAATTTAATATGAAAATCTAATAGATGCTTACACATAACGCTTCAGCAATTGAGGCTCACTTCGTTTAACATTATGTGAGAATTCTTACAAATTAAAGAACTTTTATTTTTTTAAATGTATGAGGAATAACTTCACTGTCCATTTACCTTTCATTCTTCAAGTTTATTCTTTTAAATTCTTTCTATACATTAGCCTATTTAAATAGTAACTTACAATTTAGTTTTCATATTTATTTATTTACTCTCAAGTGTTTTAAAATGTTGGTTAATTCTATATATCTATGTACGATGCTATAACTAGAAAATGTGCTCCCTTTATCCGCTTTGGCGGTAAAATCATTCTTGTTATTTAAGCTAATGGTATTATTTCTGTTAATTCTCTTATGCTTATTTGCTTATAGTGTTAATTACCTTTCTTATTTTCCTTCGTCTCTACTTTGCTTCTTTCTTGGGCTAAGTCCAACTGTTGTAGAGGGTTCTGCTTCCTTCACACCTGCAGTTCATAAATAGTTTGATTACCCCTTTTTGGAGGCCTAGCCTTGGCTGTGCGTGCCTCTTTTCACCACGCTACAATATACGTATATAAATGAACATGTATTATTCGTACGATTATTAAAGAGCACAATTCAGTCTGTTTTTTGATTTGAAGAGTCGAGTTGATGTATGTTTTGTGATCGGATATGTCGTAAACTATCGCTCAAGAATATTTGTTCAACAGTTTCAAAACACACTCTTCAAAGGTTCCGAACACAACAATCATCTGAACATGTGTTAGGGTGCTGAATGGAGACATGTGTACATCTTCATATTGTGTTATTACACTCATTTTCTGCTCATTATTATTAATTCTATGTTCTATTCCAAGGAAACTGAACATTTTTCATTGCATCATCTTAAAAATATTGTTGCATCATCACTACAGCGGTTATCCGCGGCAACAATATTCCCCTACTGCTGATGCAGAAATATATAGAAAAACAACTTTGACGAAAAATTCTCATTGTACATGATCCTTTGTGTCCGTTTGCTCTGCAATCCGAATAGTATCATTGGGTTATTAAATACTTGGTAAACTTTTGTAGCAATTGCAGTTTGCTCTGGATGTCTTGAAAATAAAACTTGGCCATTCATCACTTTGTGTGGTCTAACAGTCTTCATTTCTTAGGTTGACACGATCACCACTCGCTCAACTTGCTTGCCACAATTGTATCAGTTGGAGCTGTGCGCTGGCAAAACCAATACAGCACAGAGCGAAGAGACAACGTCAGCTGTTGCCTTTTCACTTTCTCTCAATAGTCTTCTAACTGTCCATTATCTCCAGTTGTAGGTAAACAGAACAATCTCAAGAACTTAAATGATAACTCAAAATTAGTTTTCACTAATTTAACGGTCGGGGGCAGCGCATGCCTTTACCCAGGAGGAGAAACGGGTAAAGCGACAACGGGATCGGGTGCTGTCAATCGGCACTTGGAACATATTCTCCATGACAGGAAAGGAATCAGAGTTAGTGGAGGAAGCCAAACGGTATCGACTGGATATCATAGGTATTACCTCTACGAAACGTCCGGGTTCTGGAACTGTGGACTTAGAAGGAGGGTGGAAGCTTTTCTACTCTGGTGTCGACCCTAACATGACTGCCCAGGCGGGAGTGGGGATACTCACAAGTCCCCGGCTGGCAGATTATGTTGCAGATTGGACCCCCTTAGGTGGAAGACTGTGTCTCCTGAGGCTTCAGATAGGGAAACGGTCTCTCTCTCTATTCGTTGCATATGCTCCGAATGCAGTCACAGAGTACCCACGTTTTGTAGATGAAGTTGATTCTGCTCATAGCAGGAGAGGGAGTGCAGATTCTGTCATCCTGGTGGGCGACTTCAATGCACACGTAGGGGCTGATGACCAAACGTGGAAAGGCGTGATTGGGAGGAATGGTGACCCCGATTTAAATGCGAATGGGAGGTGCTTGTTGAATATCTGTTGCAGCAATGGACTTTCCATCACAAATACCTTCTTCCAGCACAGGGATGTCCATAAGTATACCTGGTACAGGGATGCAATGGACCAGAAGTCACTGATTGATTTTATAATCGTTTCAGCCGACCTATTCCGATCAGTGTTGGATACTCGTGTGAGAAGAAGGGCAGAACTATCAACTGATCACCACCTTGTTGTCTGCACTTTGCGGGTCTCTGAATCCATGCCAACCAAGCGAAGTACTAGGTTCAGACAAACTTGGCGCATCAAATGGGAGGCATTGGAGGATAGAGCTGTGAGGAAGACCTTTGCAGATAACATATCTTCAAGTTTCAAAGAACTGCCCAGTGATCGGGGTACTGTTAAAGAAGAGTGGCAGTTGTTTAAAACTGCTGTGATCACTTCGGCTGCATTGTGCTGTGGGAGAAGTTCGGAGAGAAATTGGAGGCAGACTATGGTTCGGCAAACAAGGTATTCTGGCGCAGACCGTGCGCCGCCTCCGTGGAAAGAAGTCTCTTTCATCACAAACTATTAACAGTTCAGATGGGAGGCTTCCGAAAACGGAGGAGAGCGTGTTGCATAGGTGGAAGGAATACTTTGCATCTCTTCTTAATCCGGTGACAGCAACAACTGAGGCACATGAGGTGCACCTTGGAGCAGAGAATAGTCACGGTAGTTTCACTGAAGTCAGACGGGCAATTAAGTCCCTGAAGACTGGCAAAGCTGCAGGTGATGATGAAATCCGGTCCGAGATGTTGAAGGTCTTAAATCAGGATGGTATCCTGTGGCTGATTCGAGTGTGCCAGGTTGCTTGGATATCTGGACAGGCCCCTAAACAATGGCAGACAGGAATTGTGATCCCTATCTTCAAAAAGGGCGATCAGAGAGATTGCAACAACTATCGAGGCATCTCTTTGCTCAGCATTCCTGGGAAAGTGTATGCTAAGTGTCTGGAGAAGAGAAGTCGGGAAATAGTCGGCTCTAAGGCAAATCTTTGAGATATCCTGGGAGTATGCAAAAGAGGTCTACGCTTGCTTTGTAGACCTCGAAAAAGCATATGACAGAGTCCCTCGGGAGAAGCTCTGGCAAGTGATGCAAGAGTATGGAGGGGATGGGCAATTACTGGTTGCTATCATGTCTCTGTACGAAAGCTCTGAGATGTGTGTCTGGATAAATGGCATTAAGTCAAGACCGTTCACCGTGGGTGTTGGACTTTGCCAAGGGTGCGTACTGTCGCCCCTCTTGTTCATTATCTTTATGGACTGGATAGACAGGGGCAGCCGAGGCGATGAGCGTGTTTGTGTGGGTGACTGCCTGGTGGAGAGGTTGCTGTTTGCTGACGACCTTGTCCTCCTTGGGTCTTCTCGCACGAACCTTCAGCATGCACTAGACCGGTTTGCAGCCAAATGTGAAGAAGCTAGGATGAAGATCAGTGTGGCTAAAACTGAGGTTCTGGTCCTTTCAAGACAGCCTGCTCAGTGTGCTCTCCATGTTAGGGGAGCCTCATTGAGACAGGTGGAGAAATTCAAGTATCTCGGGATTGCATTCACGAGTGATGGACGGCAGGAGAAAGAATTGGATGCTCAGATCGGTGCAGCAAGCTGTGTCAGACGGCGAACTGTGGCGATCCATGGTAACGAAACGCGAGCTGGGTAACAAAGCCAAGCTCTCCATCTTCAAATCTATCTTTGTCCCCATTCTCACCTATGGTCATGAGGCTTGGGTAATGACTGAAAGAGTGCGATCGCGGGTACAAGCGGCCGAAATGAGATTTCTGAGAGGTGCGGCAGGTGTTACCCTACTAGATAGAGTGCACAGCAGCACAATAACGGAGTCTTTAGGTGTTGAGCCGCTACTTCTCCGCATTGAGAGATCTCAGTTGCGCTGGTATGGCCACGTGATACGGATGCCGCAAACTGGTCTTCCTAGGCAGTTGTTATTTTCCAAGCCAGTGGGTAAGAGACCAAGGGGTCGGCCTAGAACCAGGTGGCTAGACTACAGTCAGATGGCGGAAGATCGCGATCGCTGGAAATCCTCCATAGGGCTGCTGCCCCCGCGACCCTAACGGATAAGCGGGTTTGAAAAGTAAGTAAGTAATTAAGTAACAATTTCCTGCTGTAGACGAATAACAGAACATTGTATCATTGCATCATCTTGAAAATATTGTTGCGTCATCACCACATTAGTTTTTATGGCAACGATATTTCCCTGACCTAATGTGGAAATATATGGCAACAATAAGTTCGACAAAACAGCTTTCTTCTTGGGTGGCAGTGGATGTATTTTATAGTTTGGTGCTGGATGCTCTCTAATCCCAACAATCTAAGCGGGGTTATTCACTACTTGATAATCTGTTATTGCAATTGCATTCTGCTTTCGATGTCTTACAGTATAACCTGGCCATTCAGCAGTCGCCGTTTCTTCTGTTGCAGAGGCACCCGGCGTGGTCCGGGATAATTACAGTTGTAGGTAAACAGGACAACCTCAGAAGCGAAATACTTAATCAAATTGGGTTTCAGCAATTCTACAGTTTCCTGCTGTAAACGAAGCTCCCGTTGTCACACGTTTCCAATGCCTAGATAACTTTGTCTTCTCTGACCAATACTCATTCATTTCTTTGGTAGCATTTCAAAAGATGTGAATTTACATGTATACTTCCAATGATTATCATAGAGAATAATACAGTATGCATGTTGACTTGAAGAGTGGAGTTGATGTATGCTTTGTGATCGGTTATGTTGTCAACTGTCGACCGAACGAAAAGATTACTTCCTATATTGCCTTTACACTTTTTCTCAATAGTCTGTTAACTCTATTATCTCCAGCTACTGATGATTTTTAAAAATTTTCCAAAAAAAAAGTTTAAGTTCTAAGGACTATCAATTCTAAGAAAAGCCCGATCAACAGGATTGTTACAAATTGAACCTTATTTATAAAGGGCAATGTTGCTTTGCCACAATGTTGGTCACAAAGAAGTTGAGCTTGCTAAAAATTAATAGAACAGTAAATTAGTATATTTTGCGTTCGGAAGTTAAATTTGACTAGAGAGTAATTATGAACGTTTTTATAAGTACACGTTTAGACTTTTTTTCCTGGATGATGTTCTTATTCCTCTAGTCGACTTCACTGATCTTCTATGTGTAGTGTTTTTGAATTGCATGTACATTTTTTGATATTTCTTGTTGCACAAACTTTGCCTTACATTGTTGGTTATTAGATACCTCTTGCATATGCTCTGTCATCACCATGAATATCGATTTATTATCGATAAATATTATTTTTTCGAAATCTGAGGAGAGTGACCTTCCTCATGCCTTGAAAGCCAAGTATGCAAAATTTCATCAAGATTGGAATAAAACTGTAAATTTGTGTAGGAAACAAACACCCACAAACCCAGAAACAAATACTCTTCTTTATATACCAGGTGGGCAAGAAATAACGTGAGGTGTTCAGAGCTCGCTAGCGGGAATTCTATTCGGCCAAATGCAGTTCATTTTGGTGTATATACTTAGTGGAACATGCAGTTTCGATTTATGCAAAAAAAAAAAGAAAAAAATAGTACCAAAAGTCGCCAAAGGGGCGTTTATTTCAAGAAAACAATGAATACATTTGCATAAGCGCGTTCCGTGTTGAGCAATCATGACAATAAAAGGCAAGGCTGAGGATTTTCCATCATTGACGAACGAATGGCCTGACGATGACGCTTACTCTGCCTGACCGGGCGTTATTAGTCAAGCTGTTTTATCAGAAGAGCGACAATGCAAGTGCTGCCCTTCGTGAATTCCGGCGATTGAAAACGTTACGAAGAGGACCGATGAGCATAACTAACTTACGGAAAATGATTGAACGATTTGAATCTACCGAAACTCTGGGAGTGTAACCAGGCCGGGGACGCAAACGAATCAGGTAGCAACTCGTTGAAGAAGTTGCAACTGCTGTTGTGGAACAGGATATGACTAGTGTGCAGGGTACCAGCAGTGCACACGCAATAGCACGCCAAACAGATATCCCATATTTGGCGGTGAGGAAAATATTGCATAAGATTTGACATTTTATCCCTATAAACTCACACCTTTTCAACAATTGCTTCCTGGAGATGAACGTACCCGAACTGACTTTTCGTTGAGATTTTTAGCACGTATGGAAGTGGATGATACATGGCAAATTTTATGGAGTGATAATGCACATTTTTATTTGAATGGTAATATCAATACCCACAACTGCCGTATTTGGGCTGCATCAAATCCACAAGTGTGTCTGCCAACTCCTATGCATTCACCAAAACTAACAGTATGGTGCGGCTTTACTGATTCTTTCATCATCGGCCCGTACTTTTTTGAAGAAATCCGTCCCCGTGGACCGGTGACTTGTTCTTCAAATTCTGCCAGGTATGCCGATATGCTTGAGAATTTTGTATTACCACCATTGCAGGAAAAGGGTTGTCTGGATTCTACCAATTTTATGCAGGATGGTGCGCCAATTTTATGCAGATCTTGCGAGAACGTTTTTCAGACAACAGAATAATTAGTCGTGCATTTCCCATGGTATGGATACCCAGGTCGCCTGATCTCAACCCTTGTGATTTTTGGTTAAGGGGATTGTTCGTACTAACCTAATGTAAGGTTTGCTTGTTGATTTATGAAATTACTCACTTGATATGTTGATTGTGTACATATTTTTAAGTGAATAAAATAAGTGAATAAACACATATATGTTGAGGCTGACGCCTTGAACTCGATAGTTTTACTTTCGATTTTTGAATACACTCTTAAAAAGTGATGCTCTCAAGAGCAAAACGGAAAAGATACATAAAAGATATAAAATGAGAAACAAGAAACGGAATTTAAGTTGCATGACTAAACATCCCGCCCACCTTGAAAGGTTTCACTTTCAACCTTAACCTGTTTCTGTAGATGGAAGTTTGCAAAGTTTGGTTATGCTGCGCCTTGTAATCCCAGATTTCGTTTTTATGGTAACCACTCGAACAACTCCATCTTTACCAGGATGCAGTTCAATGATTCTTCCCATTGGCCAGTGAAGTGGGGAAATATGATCTTCCTTTACGATCACTAAGTCTCCAATCTTAGCGTTTGGTGTTTTTTGTTGCCACTTGTGGCGTTGTTGCAATTGAGTTAAGTACTCGTGATGCCATCTTTTCCAAAATCGTTGCTTGATCTGTTGAATGAGTTGCCATCGGGACAAACGGTTGGATTCTGTATCACACAAGTTTACGTCAGGAACAGATACCAACGGTTCGCCTATTAAGAAATGACCAGGTGTGAGTGCACTGAGATCATTTGGATCGGATGATATAGGGTATAACGGACGTGAGTTTAAACATGCCTCGATTTGTGTCAAGATCGTTGTTAACTCTTCGAAAGTGAGAATAGCCTTTCCCACAACTCTGCGAAGATGTTGTTTTGCTGATTTTATATTTGATTCCCATAGTCCGCCAAAATGTGGAGCATAAGGAGGAATGAATTTCCATGTAATCTCCTGTTTTTTTATCTCGTCCATGATGACTTGGTTTTTATTTTCTCGCAACATGAGGTCATACAGTTCTTTAAGCTCCTTGTTAGCACCACAAAAGTTCGTTGCATTGTCACTGACTATTTCTTTGCATATGCCACGTCTAGCACAAAAACGACGTAATGCCGCGACAAAAGCTTCTGCTGTTAAATCACTGACTACTTCAATGTGAACAGCTTTGGTTGCCAAGCATATGAATAAAGCCATATACGCCTTCCAGGTTCTAGCTCCTCTTCCCTTTGAGGCTTTAATTTGAAACGGACCTCCAAAGTCTATACCTGTGTGTAAAAATGGCCTGTTAGCTTCCACTCTAAATTGTGGTAAATTTCCCATATGATGTTTCATCGCTGTAGCACGGTCCCTAAAGCATTTTAGGCATCGGTATGTATAATATCTTATGGTGTTACGTCCATTCACTATCCAAAATTTGTCACGCAAGACTGATAGCAATAGTTGTGTTCCAGGATGTAGAAGACGTTGATGATAATACTCTATCACCAACTGAGTTAGTTTGTGTCTTTTAGGCAGTAGCAATGGATGTTTCTTCATGTATGATAACGAAGAATTTTGCAGTCTTCCGCCCACTCTTACACAGCCTTGATCGTCTATAAATGGATCCAAATTCAAATAATTATGATTTATCTGGCCTTTGCCTTTTAATGCATCAATAAGTTCAGGAAATGCTTCATGTTGAGCATGTCTCACCAATATTATTAATGCTGCATGTAGTTCCATTGTTGTGATGAATCCACGTTCACGTTGATCGTATGAGGTTTTGCAATTGTTCTTGAATCGGAGGCAGTATGCAATTACTCGTTGCACTTTACTCAAAGATGAATAATTCTCCACTATTTTCCAAGATTTGTGTGTCATCATAGACACCTTTTGATTTATGCGCTCTTCTGCGTTGATTTTGGATATATCTATGTTGAACACTGGCCATGTGGATTCCTCTTGTTCCAGGAACACAGGACCCTTCCACCATATGTTTAAATCACGCAGTACTGTGAGGCAGATGCCTCTAGAAGCGACGTCTGCTGGATTCTGATCTGTTGGGACATGATGCCACTGATTTGGTATGATCAGTTCTTGAATTTCTGCAACCCTGTTTGCTACAAACGTCTTCCATCGACTAGGATGACTTTTTATCCAGGCTAATGTGATTGTCGAATCACTCCACGCCCAAATACAGTTGATGGGGTTTATTAAGCATTCTTGAACACGATGCATCAGCCGTGCCAGTAGAACTGCTGCACATAATTCCAAACGTGGTAGCGATGTTGGCTTAATTGGTGCTACTCTTGTTTTAGCACATAAAAGGTTAACATTGATGCTCCCATCTGACCGAGTCGACCGTATGTAGATTGCTGCGGCAAATGCAACTTCTGAAGCATCGCAGAAGCCATGTAACTGAAGATTGGTATCTCTCTCAATAACGAACCTTGGCACCTTTACTTCTTCGATTAGGGGCAGTTCTTCTCGGAATTCGTTCCATTCTCGTTTAATTCGATCTGAAACTGGCTCATCCCAATTTGTGCCACTTAGCCACAGTTTTTGAATAATGATTTTTGCATGTATAATAATTGGTGCTATCCACCCAAGTGGATCGTACAAACGTGAAACCTCTGACAATATGTTGCGTTTTGTTGGTTGTGGTCCAGATTTATCTAACTTCCACAAATGATACGTGAATTCATCTTGTGAAGTGTTCCATTGTATGCCTAGCGTTTTCACTGATTCAGTTGATGCAATATTAAATGACATAGATGTGGCATGCAAGTCTGATGGAATTTTCTCTAGGACTCGTTGTTCGTTGGATGACCACTTGCGTAGCTCAAATCCTCCTTCTTTCAACATTGCGGCTAAATCCACACACAACTGTTGAGTACTTGTTGTTGTGTGTTCACCTGTGACTACATCATCAACGTAGAAGTCCCTTTTGAGCACCTTTGCTGCCTGCGGGTATCGTGATTGTTCGTCAATGGCAACTTGTTGCAATGCTCTTATTGCCAAGTAAGGTCCTGATGCGGTTCCATACGTCACTGTATTTAATTGGTAGGCTTGTATTGGAACTTTTGGATTCGCCCTCCAAAGAATACACTGAAAACGTCGGTCTTCTTCACGGACGTTCACCTGTCTGTACATTTTTTCAACGTCTGCCGAAACAGCATATCGATGTGAGCGAAATCGTAGAATGATGTCAAATATGTCTGGCTGGAGCTTAGGTCCGACCATTAATGTATCATTGAATGACACACCAGAAGACGTTTTGCATGATGCGTCAAATACGACACGAAGCTTGGTTGTTGTGCTGTCATTCTTTATTACAAAGTGATGAGGCAAATAATTGTTATTCTTGTCATGCTTCACCTTTGACATATGATTTAATTCTTCATATTCTTCCATGAAACTCTGATATTGATTCTGAAGCTCTGTGCATGTCTGGAGTCTTCTTTCAACTGAAAGTAATCGTTTTGTAGCCACTTCGCATGAGTCACCTAATTCTATAACATTTTCTTTAAATGGTAGAGCAACCACATATCTTCCTTCTGAATTACGTGTATGAGTTGTAGTGAAATGTGTTTCACACTCTCTTTCTTCTTCTGTTAAAAACACCTGTGGTTTTACTTCTTCAAGGTCCCAAAACCTTTGAATTTGCCTTGAAATATCAATGTTGCACAAATGAGTATTGACTATAGTTTGAGATGCTAGAGTTTGATTGCTTGAATTAGTCAACTGTTGTACTTGACCTCCTACTACCCAGCCAAAATGAGTATCTTGAACACATGAAAGCCTATTTGATAATACATGCAATTTGTCCTTGATGACATGATAATAATAATCACTGCCTATTAAAAGATCCACTGTATTAGGTTTGTCAAAATCTGGATCAGCTAATTTGTAGTTTGCCAGTTCTCTTTGCTCAATAGTTATTACTGGTTGCTTTGGCAACAGTCCACTTATCTTGTTAATGACGAGGGCATTTACTTTAATGGAAAAGTTCTCGACGCATGAATGCACAGTTATATTGACTGCACCTCGAGCTACACCACCTGAAGTACCATTTATGCCTTCAATTGATGTGCTAACATGAACACGCTTTAGTCCAAGTCTTTGAACCACTGACTCCGTCAACAATGACACCTCTGATGCACAATCAAGAATACCTCGACAAATGTGCAACGCACCACTTGAATCTTGAATTTTTACTTGTATTGTTGGCAGTAATACATTTCTGTGATGTTGTTGTCCTGTGAGATGAGTGGCAACATAAGTAGTAGGCTCATCTTCTGAAGGATTCAGAGTCACTGAAGAGGCCATGCGAACATTCTCACTGGATTGATCGAAATGAAGTAATGTGTTATGATGTTTTCCACATTTACGACAAGTAGATTTCACCTTGCAATCCTTTGATGAGTGCCCTGACTTTAAGCAATTATAACAAAGAGATTTGTCTTTCACAATTGATGTACGCTCATGGGCCTGTTTTCCCAAAAACACTTCACACTGGTAAATGAAATGATCTTTATCACATACAGGACAGGTGGCCTTTGAAGTACTGTGCACCCGTACACTTCGTGAATGAATCTTTGGTGGTACTGTTTTAGTTGTATTTCTAGCTACGACTGGTGCATTGTCAAGTATTTTACACTGATTAACAAGGAATTTCCGAATGTCTTCAAAGCTTGGATCACCATTTATTGTTGCACGACTGCGCTCCCACTCTCGATGGGTTGCTTTATCCAATCGGGATGTTAAAAGATGCACGAGTATCAGATCCCAGCTTTCAACAGGAGTTCCCAAGACCTTTAATGCACGCACTTGCTGTGCTGTTGTATTCAGTAACTGTCTGAGTTCTGAAGCAGTTTCATGTTGTACAACTGGTTGGCTGCATAATTTTTGTACATGGCTCATCTTAATTTTGTATGTGTCCTGAAAATGCTCTTTTAATAAATTCCATGCTTCTTGATAATTTGCGTTTGTTGTTTTCACCGATTTAATCACTTCAGCTGCATCTCCTTTTAACACTCCTTTTAAATATTGTAATTTCTGAGCGTCACTGATTTGTGTATTTTCATGTACCATGGAATTAAACAGATCCTGAAATTCCGTCCATTCCAAATAATCGCCAGAAAAACTGGGTAAATTTAGCCTTGGTAGCTTAATGTCCGCACGTATAAACGGATCTGATGCAGCACTTGTTTCAAGGTTAGCTGTTGATGTAGCTCCTTGCAAATTTTCCAAGAGATCACTCAGGCCTGCAGCCGTAGTGAAATACTTGGATTCACATTCCTCGTAATCATTTTGATGTATTAATTGTTCATCTGCATTACTATGGATAATTAATTCAGTACTCACTTTGTCGTACTCCTTCCACGCCTCGTCCAATGATGCAATGCGACGTTTGATTTCATTACACGATGCACTCTGTGATGCTGTACTGCTCAAGTATGTATTAGCTCTTGTAATTTTTCCCTTTGCAATCCCACGTTGCTTTTGAAGGGTCTCCATAATTTGATGCCTTGTTTGTCTGACTGAATTGCACGTTCGAAAAGGGAGCACGTGTTAAGATGGAGGGGGTGCTCTCACTTGTGGAATGCAACGCTCTCTCCGATCGTTATGGAATGCCACTCGCTTGTATCCGGCTCGAAGGACCAAAAAATGTTCGTACTAACCTAATGTAAGGTTTGCTTGTTGATTTATGAAATTACTCACTTGATATGTTGATTGTGTACATATTTTTAAGTGAATAAAATAAGTGAATAAACACATATATGTTGAGGCTGACGCCTTGAACTCGATAGTTTTACTTTCGATTTTTGAATACACTCTTAAAAAGTGATGCTCTCAAGAGCAAAACGGAAAAGATACATAAAAGATATAAAATGAGAAACAAGAAACGGAATTTAAGTTGCATGACTAAACAGGGATATTTGAAAAGCCTTGTGTACCAAGCACATGTTCCTGACCTCTCAACCTTAAAGGATCAAACAACGTTACATATCAGACTAATTAATGCAGATATGCTGCGAGCTGCCGTAGAAAATGTCGTGTACCGCATCCAGCTATTGGAACAGCACACTGGTGGTCATATTGAAACACATTTGTAATTAAAAATAAAACATTGTTTATTGTTGTTACTAAAGTTGGTCTGTACAGTATTTGTTCATTTGACAATTAGGTATTCATTGTTTTCTTGAAATAAGCGCCCCCTATGGCGACCTTTGGTACTATTTTTTATTTTTTTTTGCAGAAATCGAAACTGCATGTTCCACTAAGTATGTACACCAAAATGTACTGCATTTGGCCTAATAGAATTCCCGCTAGCGAGCTCTGAACACCTCACGTTATTTCTTGCCCACCCTGTATATATAGAAGACTAACAGAGGCACTTGGGGTTGCCCGGGATAATTACAGGTGTAGGGAAGCAGAACAACTTCAAGATGATAAATAACTGAAATTTGTTTTAAGTAATTCTAAAATTTCCTGTTGTAGATGAAGCTCCTGTTGTTCAGATGTTTCCAACACCCAGAAAAACTTTGTCTTCTCTGAGCAATACCCATTGTCACGGATTAGAGAGTATTGCACAGTGGAAAACTTAAATACTAAGACAGACAACAGAGTATAGCTTTTGGCTTAGATAATTTATTTAACATTAAATAAAAGATGAAAATCACAAAAGATTAACTATATTATATGGGCTACGATCTTGCTTACGCGCAAGAAACGCATGGGGACATTGCCTTGCCCGAACGTAGGAATAAATCCCCGTTTCACAAAATTTATAAATGAGTATCAAGATTACAAAAAAATAAGGGCATCATACTAGCACTAGAATTAGCAACGACCAAACTTATGCATCAACGATGCCTTGCCCAATCTAAGGAACGAGCCTTAGATTTACAATTAACTAGTTTATAAAAAAAGTCAATCTCGCTCGCCCCCTCTTAGGGCGATGAGAATTTTGCAACTGAACTGGAGCGGTCAAAAGAACCGACTCACAGTTTAAAATCTAAAAGGCTAATAAAGCCCCGATAAGAACTGCAAGAAGATGCAGTCACAATAAACTCGTATTAACGGTTTATGGTAACAAAAGTCAATTAACAACAGGCTGTAAAAACAGTGGAAGTAATGTGGTGCCTATCGCAAAAGAAGGAAACCTGGGCGCTTGTGATATGGCCGGACTTTCCCTGCATGCTGGCTAGTTGCTAATCCCACTACACCGTTCGGAAACGGCGATGCAATCGCGTTTATTTCTTGGCTTGAAGCCGTTGATAATTAGAAATTAAAAGAAAATAAAAGGGAACCACAATGAGTTACCAGCCACTAAAATAAAATTGAACTTATCAACTACGCTACTTAATGAGAGCGGTGCTTAATCTGCTACCAGAATGAGAGCGCTCAACGTTAAAATTTAAATTTACGCAGTTCTCACAAAATTTGCAGATAACGACAAAGCAACGCGCTCGAGCGGTAGGATTAACGAAAATGAGGAGAGAGAGTCTGAGTCTAATACGGACTTTAGAATTTGCGATGCAAAATTCGACCCACCTTATGTAGGGCAATATGGCACCCAATCCATGTCGCCAAAAGGCTTCATGCGTCCATGGGGTGATCCATACACAGGATCCTTTCGGTATCAAGATGGGGTCGAGCAGTCTAAGCTGAGGCGTCTAGATTGGCTGCGACGATTAACGTCCTTAGGACACTCGAGTTGACAGGGGCCGCGATGATACGGGAGACGATGAGAATGAGAGCTGGCCGACAAACGGGCATTTCAATCCTCTCTGGTTCCACACTTGACGATAATGGCTCGCTGACTTCTTCACGTATGACCTCGACGATACAGGCTTCACTGGCTGGGGCTGACAGGTTCATGGAACGGGAGCAAAATGTTAGTAATGAAATACGCACATGAGCGCTATTCACTTGCCACGGAAAAGTTCTTTCTCGAGAGAGTCCTTCGCTATTTTGCTGAGCAAAACAAGCGGAGCTCGTCGTTCTTTGCTGACCCTCGTTGCACAAAATAAAGTCTTTTGTTGTGAGCTCAATGCGCTTTCCACAGGAGCGAGTTTTCCGCGACCTTATCACTCGGTTCCAAAATTTCTCTCCCCGCTCGAGAATCTTCCCGCTCGAGAACCGCGCGCTCGCGCTGTTTTCTGCGTCGCTTCCGCCGCACTCTCTTACGACGCTCTTGCTTACGATTTTCTTCCAAAATCGAACTCAGTTTTAGATTATTATCTAAAGATGGAGCTACGCAAATGCCAAGCTTGCTCCTCGATTGAGAGTTAGGATCTGGAGCCTTGGATGAGACGTTACTCGCCAAACTTGGTGACACTCATTCTTTTCTTAAAGGGTCATTTCACTAGAAATGAATTACATGTATCCTTCGATCGATTTTTATAGAGCATAGTACAGTATGGTTGTTGATTTGTACAGTCGAGTTGATTTACGCTTTGTTATCGGTTGTCATTAACTGTTGTCTGTCATCTGTCCACTCTTTCTCAATAGACTGCTAACTCTCAAATCTCTAGTTACTGATCATTTGAAAAGATTTTCAAGAAAATGTAAACTTCTAAGGCATATCCATATTTTCAAACAAATTTTCGCCAGTCATCTGGACCTTTGTTAGGGTGCTCAAAGGAGGCTCGTGTCACTCCTAAGCCTACTCGATAGACACTGCCTTATTTATGGTCTGTCATTGCATCATCGCATCGTCAACATCTCAGTTTCCAAAACATTCACATTCACGCAGATTATAGTCAAAACTTGAAACTAAACTTGACTATTCATCACTTTGTGTAGTCCAGCAGTCACAGTTTCATCTGTTGATACGCCTGCATCGTTGAGGGCCAGCTGAGAACTTCGATGACTACTTGATCACTCTGGACTTCGTCAGTTTCTCAATAGTCTGGTAATTCTCATTTATCTGGAGTTAATGCTTATTTTTTTAAGATTTTCAAGAAAATGTTAAGTTCTAAGAACTATCAATTCTTAGAAAAGCCCGAACAACAGGAATTCTAGCAGAGTCACCTGGCGTTGCCCAGGATAATTATAGTTGTAGATGTAGAGAACAAACTAAAGAAGTTAAATAATATCTCAAATTGGTTTTTTAGTAATTCTACAATTTCCTGCTATAGACGAAGGTGTTGTTCAGATGTTTCCAAGGCCCGGATAGCTTTTCGTTTTCTCTGCCCAGTACTCATTCATTTCTTCAGTGGCATTTCAATAGATATGAAATATTATTACAATACTTTGAACGTTTATTATAGAGCATAATACAGTATGCCTGTTAATTTGAAGAGTCTAGTTCATGTATGCTTTGTTATTGGTTATGTCGTCACTATCGCCCCAGGAAAAGGAATGTTTTCTCTCTTTCCTTTTCACTCTTTCCAGTAGTCTGCTAACTGTTATCTACAATTACTGATCTTTTTTTAAAGTTTTTCAAGAAAATTTTAACTTCTAAGAATTATCAATTATAAGAAAAGTTCGAACAACAGGATTTCTATGCATTGTTACAAATTCAATTTTGTTTTATAATTCTTAGAAGTGGGATGGAACCATCATTTTTAATGAACTTACTTATATCCATATAACCTGATGTCACTCAGGATTTTACTTAACCTCTTGTTGTCCTGCCTCAGATTAAAATGAGATACATCTTCACCACCGGGTAGCATCACTGGATAATTAAATCTATCTTTCTTTTAAAGTTTCTCTTGTCCTTGATGTAGAAGCTATTATACCCTCCTACTCTAGACGAAGCTCTTGTTGTTCAGATATTTTCAATGCTTGGAGAGCTTTTTATATTTTAGCTGCAGAGTTTCTCTGATCAATACTTGTTCGTTCATTTTCATTTTCAAACACAAATTTTCACTGTTTGCCTGGAAGCTTGTTAAGGAACTCATGAAAGACATGTGTAACAGACACTGCCTTATCTATGTCCTGTCATTGCATCATTTTATGCTCATTCTTAATTCTTGGAAACGAATATGCCATCAACGCATTATCACCACTTCCGTTTACAAAACAGATTATGGTCAAAATGTATCAGGTTTTTTTTTGGAATTATTCGATATTGCACGGACCCTTTTTTTGTTTAAATATTGCAATAACAGAATGTAAATAAACAGTAAGAATGAACCCATGAAAAAGCTTAGAAATAATACAGTTAAAATTCATTCTGGAAAATTCGAAAAAAATTTGGAGCTATTTATTACTTGGTAATCAGTTGTTGCAATTCGCCCTCTGCTCTCGAGGTCTTGAAGCAAAACTTGACCATTCATCACGTTGTGTAGCTTAGTTGTCGGGTCAATCCATATGAAATCAACCAATGGGTGTTGCTGATTTATTTTATTTTTACATATCCATTTTCTGTTTATGTATGTAAATGGGAGTATAAAATGACTTTTTAAAAAAATTTACCAGTATCACTGTGGACTCGAGGAGCCATTTTGTTTATAGGGACCAGCCGTCTTTGGCGTTTTTAGAGGTTAGCGATAAGTTAAATAACTTTTTTATTTATTAAGATATCAACTTGAAATAAAAACCATCTTATTCTAAAGGAAACCATCTACAAACCATGTTATGGCCAAAAATGTGTTAAAGTGTGTTTGATTCGAATAAATTCTAAAATGTGTTTTGATTAGAATAAATTGAAGATTTAGGGAAATGTTTCCAAAGAAGGGATAAAAACACAACTTTAACATTTTTTCTCCTTAAAGATATAATAGAGGGCAACACTTAATAAATTTTTCAAAACTTTTAAATGCCTCCTTTAGGTTTTACGGACCTTCAAATATCGCAACTTGTCCAAAATTGCCGATTTTCAAACAGGTATATCCAAAAAAGGACTGAATCAAATAATCTCCTTAATTTACACTTTACACATTTTGTATATATAGGCCTAGTTTTCTTTTATTATTAGAATGCAGTATACCTTATATTAGACCTTTCAACAATATTTTCAGAGTACCAGTACCTATTATAACCTATTATTGTTTGCATTAATTGTATATTTAACAAAATGTAAATTAAAAAAAGTAACTGTAAACCTAGCTAAAACTTAATATTAATATCCATATGCTACCTACATTGTACTAACAGGATATTTATTTTTCGGGATTTGTAACCCACTTCTTTTTCAGTGTTTTCAACTTCAGGCATCTGCATCAATGTGCATTGTATTGTGTATTTTTGCTATTTTCTTTAACAAAAAAATACTTCTGATTAACACAGAATGATGAAATTTTATGAGTTGATTACCAGTTATTAGAAGAGTATTTTGGAAAATTTCTGATTTTTTGATTCAGCTCTTTTTTGCGATATACCTGTTTGAAAATTGGCAATTTTGGACAAGTTGCGATATTTGAAGGCCCGTAAAACCTAAAGGAGGCATTTAAAAGTTTTGAAAAATTTATTAAGTCTTGCCCTCTATTATATCTTTAAGAGGAAAAAATATTAAAGTTGTGTTTATATCCCATCTATGGAAACAGTTCCCTAAATTCTTCAATTTTTTCTAATCAATACACATTTTTCTAGTTAAGTTTTAGGTTATTTCCTTAAACTTTAACACATTTTTAACCATAACATGATTTGTAGATGGTTTTCTTTAGAATCAGATGGTTTTTATATCAAGTTGGTATCTTATTAAATTAAAAAGTTATTTAACTTATCGCTAACCTCTAAAAACGCCAAAAACGGCTAGTCCCTATGAATATAATGGCACCTAGAGTCCACAGTGGTAGTGGTAAACTAAAAAAAACCATTTTATACTCCCAGATACATACATAAACAGAGAATGCATGTGTAAAAATAAAATAAAATAAAATATATCAGCAACAAATTATTTTTTTATTGGTTGATTTCTTATGGATTGACCCAGTCGCCATTTCTGCTATTGATATCTTATCTTATCTGGTACAGAGGGTAGATTATCGCAAGCGATAATCTGCGGCACCTACTCCTACGAGGGAGTTTTGCGCCATCCCATTAATAACGACTGCTACGAGATGACAGTAGCAGTCGGGACCGACGGCTTAACGTGCCCTCCGAAGCACGGGGGGTTTCATGATGGAAGAGCTGCTGGGGATAAACGAACCAGAGGCTGTCACCAACTGCTGGAACACCAGCTATGATCAATCGGCAAATGGGTCAGACCAAAGTCCCCCAACAGCCGCGCCCCAAATAGCTGTCCCGCCAGCGGTGGCCCTCAAGCCCAGGCCGTCACCCAACCAGCAGCTGGCCGCGCCTGAAGTTGCTGAACTCCATCGATTGGCAAGCCAACCGACGAGACAACCAGGCCACGGCCACCCCCCTGCTATTGATATGCTTGGATCGTCGAGGGCCACCTGGGAACTTCAATGACGACATGATCACTCACCACTAAGCTCAGTTTCTCAATAGTCTGCTAACTCTCCATTATCTCCAGTTACTGCTCATTTTTTAAGATTTTCAAGAAATTATTAACTTCTAAGAACTATCACTTTTAAGAAAAGCCCAAACAACAAGAATTCTAGCAGAGGCACCCGGTATTGCCAGGGATAATTATTTTTATAGGTAAACAGAACAAGCCCATAAAGTTAAATAATATCTGAAATTGGTACAAAGAAAAATAACTCCGAAACACTATTCGACATAATAAATTTTAATAACTAGATGTACATTTCGGAAACAAAGTTTCCATCATCAGTGAGTAAAGAACGATCGACAATCGAACAGTGAAGTACATTTTTTCAGATGGGACGAAAGCGGCGTTTTCACAAAGCTTATCGAACCAGAATAAATTCCAAACGAAATACAAGGAACTAGTCAAGAAGCCTAACCAACCAAAGCACTCTTCCATATTATACAAAAAAAAAAGAAAATAAGATTGACGTTTGTCAGAAACAAAATACAAACGAAATAAAAAACAAGGAGAAAGAAGATTATCACATCTTCCAGTAGTCCGGGAAAGAGACGTTGCTGATGTCTTCAAAGTTGATGTCAAGAATGTTCCTTAGTTCTTGATACTTCATATGCCACTTCATATCCATTGAGTTCTTCGGAATTCCAGTCACAAGGTCATTGTCATGAATCTTCATCTTCTGCACCATAGTCAAAAGGAAATCCTCTATAAACTTTCCAATGTGGACCATGTCTAAATCCGAGTGGATGGATTGGTTTTTCACAGTCCTTCTGTCAAGCTGGGCAATGGTCCTCAGGGTAACATTCTGGAATTGCTGTAGCTCACTCCAACTGCTTCTACAGATAGTCGCCCACGCAGGCATGCAATAGAGGAGTATGGTCCGAATAATCGACTTGTAGAAGTAACTAATTGTCGATGCTGAGGGTGGTGTTGCGGCCCAGGAGAGCTATGAGACTGTACTTAGCCCTCTTCGCTTTGTTCAGAGCGTAGGTCAAGTGACGATTCCAAGAGAGTCTTGAGTCGATGATAACGCCAAGAAATTTGTAGTTTTCTACCCAGTCCAGTTTCTTATTGAATAGAACAAGAGAATTTGGGGGGCGCTTGAACTTTCTGCTGAAATACATAGCCTTGCACTTTCCGACATTAAGGCTCAGTTTCCAGCAGTTAACCTTCTTCTCCATGGGTGAGAAATTTTAAGTAAATCAATGACGAGGTACCCGGGTACCCAAGTCCTTCATCAGTGATTTACATGGGAATTACGAACATACATTATTTTTTATAACTTATCTACATGTGTTGTTATTGATATCAATATGAAATCAATAGCAAAAATCATAATTTTTTTATTTTAGTAAAAACTTTCAGTTTTATTTTTTCTGAAAACTTTCAGTTTTGTTTTTCTGAAAACTTTCAGTTTTAATTTTTGTGTTAGTTTTATTTTCTGGTATTCACTGGACGCTTTCTATACTTGAACTTGCTAGTTTTATACTCGCACAAGACCAACATAAAAATGGCAAAACGCGATCAAGTATTCTCATTGGAAGAATTCAGTCGGTAAGATGATGCACTTACTAATATGCCTACACTTTTGAATTCAATGAGTTTTGACTAATGTGCACTTACTATAATGCCTAATTCATCTTGTTATAGAATGAGTTTTGAGCAACAACAATCATATCTGGATAATTTCATTGATGATTCAGAAAGTGATAATGAGTTGTATTGCTCCAACATTCCTGATGATCTCAGCGTTCCACCAAAACACAATCAAGCTCTTCAAGATGAAGAATCTGATATAGAAGACGTCAATGCTGATCATAATGCCCAAATAGAAGTAGATGACTGTTCTGAAAGTTCCAGTGAAGTCGAGAATGAAGAAAGTGTTCCCGATCAGCAGATGCTGTATGGCAAAGATGGAACTGCATGGAATCTGACAAGTCCTGATAGTACTCAAACACCACAGCAAAACATTTTAAGCCAAAAATCAGGACCTGTAAAAAAACTGAATCCTTTTCAGTTCTTGAAACCTTCAAGTGCATTTTTGATAATATCATGTGCTATATCATAATCAGGGAAACAAACAGGAAAGCCAAATCTGTATATTCTCAGTGGAATGCAGAAAATCCAAACAGCCCTCCCAAAGTTTGGAAGGAGTTGAAAGACGAAGAATTCGATAGTTATCTTGGGATTCTCATTACAGCAGGGGTTCACCATTCTTGCTCAGAAGACATCAGAGAACTGTGGAAGAGTGATGCTAATCCGTTATATCGTGCATCTATGTCAGTGAATAGATTTCGGGAAATAACTAGGCAAAAAAGTTTAAAAAAGGCAAAGCAGCAGCAATTTCAGAGATATGGCTCATGATAAATATGAATCTCAGAGCTCATTATGTGCCTTCCGAATGCCTTACTGTCGATAAACAGCTATTTCCATTTAGGGGTAGAACAAGATTTACCCAGTACATGCAGTCAAAACCGGCAAAATACGGTATCAAAATATGGTGGGTGTGTGATGCTGCAAATTCTTATCCACTCACTGGGCAAATATACACCGGGAAATCAGCTGAAGGTCGTGAAAAAAATCAGGGCGAAAGAGTAGTAAAAGACCTGTGCTGCCAATTCAAGAAAAGTGGTCGGAATGTTGTGATGGATAACTTTTTTACAACGCTTCCTCTGGCACGATTCCTACTTTCATGGGGTTTGTCAATGATTGGGACATTGAAAAAAAATAAGCCTTACATACCACCACAAATGCTCGCCAACAAATTCTAGAGAACCACTGTCTTCTCTTTTTGGATTTAGCAATGACAAAGTTACAATGGTGTCGTATGTGCCAAAAGCTAACAAGTCAGTCATATTGTTGTCAACCATGCATTACACAAAAGATATAAGTGGTCCAAAGAAAAAGACCGAAATCATTCTGTATTACAACCGGGGTAAAGGTGGTGTTGACAATATGGATAAAATGGTATCGCACTACACTTCCAAGAGGAAGACTAGAAGGTAAATGTTTTACAATGTGATTGATTTAGCTTGCCTAGCGGCTTATATCATTTACATGGAAAACAATCCGTTAGAATCCAAGAAAAATAACAGCTGGCGTGCGTTTTTGAAAGATTTAGGTAAACAACTGGCAATGCCAGCGATTGAAACTCGGTCCAGAAACCCACGAGCTTGTCAGCACTTCAACACGAAATCAGGAATAGAATGCATGCTGGGAGGGCCTATTGCAAGTTGTATTTCTGCAGGTGATGAAGAACAACGCAGAGATTCCTCAGGTCGCCTTATATTAACTGGAAGTTGTTATGTTTGCAAATCCACCAAAAAACGTAGAAAAACAAGAAAATCTTGTTCCAATTGTCATCGCCCAGTTTGTGATGAGCATACCAAAACAATCACAAAATGTTATGCTTGTTCTGCAAATGTGTAAGCTTTTGAACTGATGTTTTTACTGATTGATATTGTAATTATCTTAGAATCGTTTTTGTAATTAAAATTCGTTTAAAGTGTGATTTATCATTTTTATATCGTTTTTTATATCGTTTTCTTGAGTAATAGTTGTAGGGGTACCCGAATGCCCTTATCATGGATGTAAAGTGTAAAAGACTTTAAAAATTTCTTTTTGAAATTACACAAACTTTTTTAAAAATTATTTTATCATAAAACTGCATAGGATTACCAACTTAGAGATGTCAAAAAATACCACGGGAAAAATACGAATGTATGATAGAGAATTTTTATGTTAAAAACGAAAATGGCACCCGGGTACCCCGTCATGGGGAAGAAGGTTAAACCAGTCTTCGAACATCTTCAAGGCGTGCTCCAGACGAGTGATAACGTGAGCCGGCTTGTGTGCCCATGTCATAATGGCAGTATCGTCAGCATAGAAATATAGATTACAATTTTTAGGGTTCGGGAAATCATACACAATATAATTAAATAGCACGGGCCCGAGGACAGAACCTTGAAGACACCGGCCTTCACAACAAGTGGATAGAGTTTCACCAACTTTAGCTTGGTATGACCTGTCAGTTAGAAAGGATTTCACCATCAAAATCAAATCAAGAGAAAACCCGTATCTAATCATCACCATGCCACACTTGGTCAAAAGCTTTACTGATATCAAGGAATACCACTCCGCAGTACCTGGAAAGGTGTAAGGGGGTGCTCAGGTCTTCTACGAGCCTCCATATCTGCATCTGACAAGAGTGGGCGTCACGAAAGCTAAATTGATCTTTCCGAAGAAGATCATTGGTGAGACAGTGGTCTTGGAATCTGAAGAGGATCATTTTCTCCAACAGTTTAGACATTGAGGGGAGCAGACTAATAGGTCGGTAGCTCGAGGGAATTGCTGGATTTTGTCCCTGCTTGGGGATACTTAAAACAATAGATTGTTTCTAAGATGCAGGGAAGTAGGAAAATTACCAGCAGTTGCTAATGATATTGGTGAGAAAGTCAATAAAATTCTTAGGGAGATTCATAAGGGCGTTATTGCTCACCTTGTCTCTTCCTGGAGCCTTCTTCTTTTTCAGTTTACTTATGATGGTGGCGATCTCTCCGGCCTTGATGTTGTTTTTAGTTAAATGCTGCGGGACTTCATCAAAGTTGACAAGACCATCTCGGGAGACATGGTTCCACACGCTGAGACATGATTTGACTCTCGGGATTGTTGTTGATAGGAGTAACAAATTGCATTTCAAGTAAATCTGCAATGACTTGGGCCTTGTCCGGATCAGTTTGCACATAGTCACTTTGTGGTGTACGGAGTGGAGGAAGCGTATCATTCTTCTTCTTCTTCTGTAATGCTCTGACCATACTCCAAATGGAATTGTCGCGAGCCGACAAGCTTTTGAGTTTGTCGTTCCATCTAGCGTCACGAAGCTCTTTTATCTCCTCTTGAACTCTTCGCACTAGCCTGTTGTACTTAGTTTTGAGCCAAGTTTCACGATAGCGTTGCCATAGTCTACATGTCCTGTTTTTTTCAGCAATTAGGCGCTGAATTCCAGGAGTGAGTTGGATTCGATGAGGAGGTTTATTCTCTGATGGATAGTTAACAGCTTCTATGGCACTGTTAATACATCTGGTGATGTCTTCAACGCGTTGATCGATGTCCTCCGTACAGTACGCAATGTCGGGATGGAAGCCACAGTGTTTAAGAATATCTTTATAGAGCTTCCAGTCTTGATGATGTATGAGTTCCTCTCGGAAATTTATGACAACCTTGTCAAATTTCAACGCCACAGGCTTGTGGTCATCAATCGTGAAGATATTGTATGGTTTGAAGAATCCCTTCAAGAGCTAGATGTCCAAAACGTCACTAGTAGGGGCGTGGTCGCAGTAATAGGTGTCCTCCACAGATGCAGCAGCGATGATATCATCTTTTACTTGTATGTACCTATAGAGAATCATGCCGTTGTAATTCTGCATTCTGAAGTTCCAGCTTGAGTCCTGGCATTTAGGTTACCAGCCAAGACGACTGGAGTGTCACCACTGAAGATTTCATCAAGCTCACTAATATCAAGATAATGTTTAGGTGAATTGTAGAGCGCCACGAACATCACTTCACCACAGGAGACATCATTAATAATGATGGAGGCCGATTCCATACCTGCATAAGATTTGGAGACTAATTCTTGGTGTTGAATTCCCTTCTTAATGATGATCGCAGCGTCCCCAGAAGCACATCTTGCAGCATTTGAAGCCATTCGATCCTTACAGTACACACAATAGCCAGGTAGCTTGAAGTCTTGGCTTGGTTTGAGGAGCGTTTCACAGAGGAAAGCAAAGTCGATTTCTTGCTTTATCAAAAATTGTGAAACTCGATACGCTTTCGGGGATCTCCCTATCGTTGCATATCAGGTACTGAAGTTCACCTTTGTTGATTACAGTATAACGTTGTGCAGCCATACTAAAGATTAGTTGGTTGTAAGGAGTCCACTCAACTGTGGGCAACTTTTGCATAGATTAGAAAACAGATGAAAGATACGTCCTAATTGCTTATACATACCTGGTAGGTCGTTGATGTTGAGGCTTTTATCTTCCGGTTTAGACACAGCAGCAGCATAGGATCTGTCTGCTGTCACTTTAGAACTAGGCATCCTTTGAACCTGAGGGTATTTTGGACATTTCGTGTAGCTTGAAGTGTGGTGTCCACCACATCTGACACACTTTGGGGGTCTTGTCCTTTAATCTTGGGGCAATCTCTTGACTGGTGCCCCTCTGCACACTTGTTACAATAAGGATCTTCTGTGCAGCCCATGGATACGTGTCCGAAGCGCAGGCAGTTGTAACACTGTAGTGGCTTCTTGTTCCCTCGGAAGGCCTCCACTAGCACTACCAGCGGCCCAATACGTGTAATGTTCTTCAATGACTGGTTGTGTTCGGTGTTTGGGAGCAGAACCAAAACCATCAGCATGTCAATGGATCCTTTGGCTTTCCTCAATCGAATTACCTTTTCCGGGAAGTAGTTGGCTCTTTTTAGGTCTTCTTGGAAGTCATCAAGTCATACGTAATATCCACATTACGAATTACGTATTTCAAGACCTTCTCGGACTTCAGTTGATGATGCTGATTTTTTAAAATATTATCAGACTTAATTCCAGAGACTAACCTTTTGTGAGTTTCTTCGTCTTCACATTTAACTTTGACGGTTTCAGCTCTGCCTGTATAAACAGTGATCTTTTCCACTGGAACATGCTTCTTGAGCTCAGATAGAATCGTCTTAAATGGGATGCCATGAGTCCGCACGATAATCGGCGGGACATACCTCTTCATGATCCTATGGTCTTCATTAGCCGAGCGATTCTGTCCATTCTTCAGATTCCTCATTCTAGATGCACTGACGACTTCTTCGTTTACTCTGGAGACGGTCTTTAGGTTATCTATCCTCGTGCCTTTTCTGAATTTTTTATTAGTGACACCAATCCAGGGACTGTCATCCACTTCTTCATCGGTTCCGTTAGAGTGACTTCTCTTACAGCCACCGTTTGTCGAACAGTTACTATTTTCTATTATACCCATAGACTCCACATTATTAGATGAGGAAATAGTAAGGATTCGACTTTTTCCTCCAGTGCACTATAATAGCGTTTATTTTGTGACATTCCAGTTAAATGTCAGTCGTGTGTGTCTAACGAGAGGAGGGGGGGAGGGCGACTTGTGTGCCATATTTTAGTCCGTTTCGCGCCGTTTAGGTGTTTTGCCAATATACCTCTCCATAGCTAATTGTTGTAGTGTTATAACAAAGATTGGTTGTAAAATTATAAGAATATGTCCTATGTTGAGCGTTGCGTGTATTGAGAGTGTTGTTATGAAACGTGTTGGTTGTTATTATGAAACTGTTTAGTTCATTGGCAAAGAGCACGCTTGAATTTCTAGCAATGAATTGTTGCCTAAACGTCGTTGTAATTAGCATTGTTTCGTAATGTTCGGCGTTTTTTCTGTTTTGTCTGTGAGAAAAAGGTTTTTGTTGTTTTTGTTTGTTCTAAAAAAAATATAATTTTCCTCCTCAGATGCATCGTTCGTACCGGGGATAAATAAAAACCCCACGTTCGAGTGCTATGCTAGCAGAGCTGATATGTTTTTACCCATTAAGATTTGTTATTAATTAATTTTATGAACAGTAAGAATTATTAAGTCATATTTGAACGTTGTAATTCTCAATATTTGTCTCGGAATGCCTATGTACACTGGAAGGAAATAGTACGGCCTCGAAAGCATCAAAGTTGACGCATGATGATGCTGAACTTGAATGAGGAATTTGTACCAGAAACATGAGAGGTTGTTTAGTAAGAACAAAAGGTTGCAAGCGATGATGACAACAGTATTTGGTGAGTGACTGTTTTTATATATTTTCGCCCGTGAGAAGCGCAAAGACACTCGGAGAATAGTATTTTGTGGTGCTGCCGATCCTCCCATCGATGGCATCGACACAAAGCGGTACTCGCATTTCAATTTTAGTGCTGCGCTCCGTGCTGAATGAAGAATCACCTCTTAACTGTTTTGACACAATTGTGGTCGTTTATTAGAGACAATATGTCTAGCTCTGTAAAACTTTTTAGTTCTCTTGTTAATGGGAGCATGGAAGGCACTCATACATGCGTGGGAGGTTTTGCACGGGGAAGTAACGCATTAGCGATGAGTGGATAATCGAGCGCCGAGGCCTCCACTAGGTGCAGCTCTGACGCATGTTAACACACGGGGTTTTGAGCATGGGAGTCTAAAGCTTGCTGGTGGACACTGTGTGTAAGGTGGCTGTGCCCGCCAAGAGGGGTTACAGTACCTACCCCCTAGTTGCCAAAAGGAGGTGCGGTGCACGTGAAGGCGTACAGTTCTGGAACACGTTTTCGGGGGCACAGTCCTTTGCATGCAGATTAAAGATCCTGGCTTTAAGTACCTCCTCAGACGCACGTGAAATGATGCCCTCAGTTGCATGCATGGCTCTCACGCTTGTATGGTGTTAGCTTTGACATTAAGACGAGCAACTACTCGATGTAGTGAATGGTATTTGCCAGTTTAATTAATGAAGGGGCCTCTGATGATAATAGTACATTGTATAGGATGTTAAATTACTGTTGTTGCCATCAGAGAATATGATTAATAAAAAGGATATAATGAAAAACTATCATGGTGTCAGATTCGACCTCACTTAATTTGGTCCCGAACCCATAGTGCCACGCCCACTCACTGCAAGCTATTTAAGTAGTTGTGGAACTATCATACACTGTGGGGGCAGGGACGCTACAATTTCATCCCGGAGAGCTTCTAACATTTCGTTGAACACTAGGTCAAATACAGCAAGCCTAGCATCCAAGCAGGCATCCTGATAGGCCATTTCGCAGGACACAGTTTTACCATCTGCCACTAGCAAAGGCTCTTTAGCTGACTTGAACGTGGTTAATTTGGACGAAACCATCATATATAATTGTATAGAACCGGGGGGGGGGGGTAACATCGCAGCTAGGTGTGTGCTAAAGAAGCTGTCCTAAGAAGGACGCACCTAGCTTTAAGAAAAAAAAGAACAAGTCAGGTTTGCGAAAAAATTAATTCTATGCCAGGGACCCACTCATGAATGATTAGAGTAATAATAGATGTTATGAAAAAATGTCCTTAGTTAGGTTTGCGAGGAAATAATCCCAACTCCAGGGACCCAGAAGGATAATGAGTGTCTTGATGTACTGGTTTATGGGAATATTAATTCCAATGCCAGGGACCAGCACGTAAGACGTAACAGAAGGCGAATAACGCCCTGAAAAGGGCGCACCATAAAATAATAGTAATGAGATGATACCTGAAAAGAGAGTAGAGGTGATACATTGAAGAGCTAGTCCGTTTGGTGCCTGTGTCCTATCCTTGGATCAGTCTTGTCCTTCCTGATGCCTTGCATGCCCCGACTGATCCCTGTCCGTACCAGTAAAGAACAACAACAGAAGCCGAGTATTTATAATATATAAGAATTAAGCAAAAAATTATACAAAAACAAGAACGCAAACAACAAAAGAAAACAACCAATACAAACTATCTTCTTAGCTTAGCCCTACAAAAGCCAAACAACACCCCTCCACGCCTTACTCTCCCACACAGGATAAAAGAGTAGTCCAATTATAAGAGCAAGGCAGAAAACCTCACAAAAATCACAGAAAACAATACAAGGAAAGTAAATTAATTTGTAAAAAATTTTGCTAAAGGGAGCCATTCTGCCACTGGCATGGGGCCATCTTCACTATTCAGGGTTTTATTGGTTGCTTTGTTTTTCACAATTCCAATCGATTCAAAGAAGTGTAACATTTTAACATTCCTACATCTATGAATAACCTCAAACGAATCTGTGGAATAACTATGTTTTTCATTAATGATATGGTCTACAAACGACGACACCCATAACCTAGCATACTTTACACATATGCAGAATTTAATGGATATAATACAAATATAGGGGATAGAATAGCAGATAAGATCGTCAGACATATTAAGATCAATGAAATCACAAGGTGGACAGGAAAAAGTAATGAATACAGAAATGTGTTAGTCCTTCCCTACAACAACACACTAAACAAAGGGATCAAGAATAATTGTAGTAAGTATGGTTGTAAAATAGTTTATAAGAGCAGTAATACTTTAAAGAGAAAACTAAGCATAATAAAAGATAAGCTCCCAGCGGAAGATTGCCCTGGGGTATATAAGTTTAAGTGTGCAACGTGTGACAAGATCTCCTGAAGAACATGGTGCAGAAGATGAAGAGCCATGACAACCCGATGGTAATGAAGTGGCATACAAAGTATAGAAAGCCGAGGCATATTCTTGATGTTAACTTTGAAGACATTGGCAATGTTTCCTTCCCGGATTATTGGAAGGTGTGATACCATCCACCCCCGCCCCTTCTCCCAATCTCTGCCAATTGTCAATCTTATTTTTTTTCATAATGTGGAAGACCTCTTTGGGGTTAGTCAGGCTTCTTGTCTATTTCAGTGTATTTCATGTGGAATTTATTCTGATAGGGTGGCTTCGTGAAAGCACTGCTTTCGTCCCACCCGAAGAAATATACACTTCACTATTCAATTGTAGATTGTTGTGTGACAAGTTTTATTTGGGAAGCTCGCAAAGAGGAGTGGGAATACGAATGATGGAACATATTTCTTGTGCAAATAATGCTAGGTTAGGGGTGTCATCGTTTGCAGACCATATCATTAATGAAAAACATAGTTATTCCACAAATTCGTTTGAGGTTATTCATAGATGTAGAGATGTTAAAATGTTATAATTCCTTGAATCGATTGAAATTGTGAAAAACAAAGCAACCAATAAAACCCTGAACAGTGATGATGGCCCCATGCTCTGGCAGAATGGCTCCCTTTTGCAAATTTTTTTACAAAATAATTTACTTTCCTTGTATTGATTTCTGTGATGTTTGTGTGATTTTTGTGAGGTTTTCTGCCTTACTCTTATAACTGGACTATTCTTTTATCCAGTGTGGCAGAATAAGGGGGAGGGGTGTTGTTTGGCTTTTGTAGGGCTAAGCTAAGAAGATAGTTTGTATTGGTTATTTTCTTTTGTTGTTCGCGTTTTTGTTTTTGTATAATTTTTTGATTGGTTCTTATATATTATAAATACTCGGCTTCTTTTGTTGTTCTTTACTCACTGATGATGGAAATTTTGTTTCCAAAATGTACATCTGAGTTATTAAAATTTATTATGTGGAATAGTGTTTTCGGAGTTATTTTTCTTTGCGTAGTTGTGTCCACAGTTTTTGGCTTGACTCCTTTGTATCTCAAATTGGTTTTCAGTAATTCTAAAATTTCCTTCTGTGGACGAAGTTCACTTTGAGGTGTTTCCAATGCTCGGATAATTTTTTGTCTTCTCTGAGCAATTCTTATTGTTTTCTTCAGTGGCATTTCGATGGATATAAATTAACATGTAAATCGAACGAAAAACATATAGCGTGCTTGTTTGTTTGAAGAGTCGAGTTTCTTATCAGTTATGTCATAAACTGTCGCCCCAGAACAGTTGTTCAACAGTTTCAAAACACACTGTTCAAGGTTTCCAAACACAAACCATCAGAACATATGTTAGGGAGATGAGGGAGCCACGTGTACCTCCTCGAGTGAGACTACCCAATCCATATCCTGATATTATACTAATTTTCTGCTCATTGTCAATAATTCTGTTTTACTGCCAAGGCAACAGAACATTTTTTCATTGCATTATCTTGAAAATTTTGCCGTATCATCACGACATTGGTTGCGGAAATATATTGCAACAGCAACCCTCGATGAAAAACTCTTACCTTGGGTGGTTTTGGACATACATGATACTTTGTGTCTGTGTGCTCTGCTCACTTTGTGTTGTCTAACAGTCTTTGTTTCTTTGGTTGTTATGATCACCACTCGCTCACAACTTAATGGCCATGGTGGTGTCCTGGCGAAACCAATAAGCACAGATCAAAGAAAGCCCTTCCTCTGTTACCTTTCCAGTCTCTCTCAATAGTCTTTTATCTCTCCATTATCTCCAGTGTAGGTAAATAGAACAATATCAAGAAATTAAATGAGAACTCAAAAATTGTTATCACTAATTCTGTGATTTCACAGAATGTTCTATCAGTGCATCATCTTAAAATATGGTTGCATCATCACGACATCAGTTTTAATGGCAAAAAATAATTCCCAGGCCTTGATATGGAAATATATGGCAACAATATTGTTGATGAAACAGCTTACTTCTTGGGTGGGAGTGGATGTACATCATCATTTGCAGGAGGGTCCTCTCCAATCCGAACAATCTGAGTGGTATTATTCATTACTTAATAATCTGTTATTGGAATTGCACTCTGCTTTCGATGTCTGTGAGCAAATCCTGGCCATTCAGAGGCACCTGGTGTTGCCCAGGATAATTACAGTTTTAGGTAAACATAACAAGTAGTGTAAATTATGACCTTCCTGCGATCCATTTTGGTTCCAAGATGGCTACGTTTCTGGTCCACTCGGTCATCTCATCTCTGATTGGTGCAATCAGATCACGTGCTCATCATTTTGTGACATCACGTCCACATTTTGTGTCGTCTCAGCCGGTCACATTATTCGTGATGTCATCCCACGTCCGTTCACGTGATTTGTGACGTCATTTGCATCGTTATTTTTTCGTCGCCAGATGGTGCTACAATCGTTTAGTTTTCCTTATTTGCCGCTAGATGGCGCCACTGTCGCGACGAAATCGAAATCAAACTTCAAAATTCGAAACCGTTTGTTCGTTTAGTTGTTTTTTTGAAACAAGATGCTAAATGATTGTAAAAATAAGGGAAAGCAAAAAAAATCACTGAGTAGCTCAGGATTTGAAGCACTTTTTTTTGTCAGATTAGTGATTGCGTTTATAATCCCGAGGCGCTAAGTGATGGTATTTTCAATCAGAGTTAAATTTCACCTATAAGGGTGATTTGATGATAAATGAAGACTTTTTTTTGAAGAAAAAAATGTAGGTTCTTTGCAAACTTTCACTACTTGCTTGAATTAGAAAAGAAAAGAAATAAAATGTTTTCTATTTTTTTCACAAAAGAAAATGCCTCTTTATTTCAACATTTTTTTTGAACTTCGTGAAAATAAAAATCTTTTATATGAACTTTTTAATGAGAGAAAATGATTTTTTAACATTAAATCTTGTTTTTATTAGTAAAGAAATGCATGTAGGTCGGCGCTGATGTAGGTGCTAATAAAAATCAAAAAATGAAGTCGTAAATACGATTCAGAGTGTGTATTTTTTTATTCTACATTTTGTTCTTCTTGAATTTCTGTAATGTCCATAAGGGCGTGATGAAATGCCATCTTGGAGTTGAAATCTTTTGTCGTCGTATCTGTTGAGGCACGTTTTTTGAAGTTTGATTGTATAAAGTTTGTGTTTGTTATACCTGATTTGTTTCATTGGGTAATAATATATACAGAGTTTGTTGAGTGCATGTAAATAATTAGAATGTAATATTTTGTTTTGTAAGATGCTTTTCTTAATTCCCTTAACTACTCGTTTCTCTTTTTTGTTACTGTATATCAAAGAATACATTTTTGATTTTATATCGACGAATTCGAGAATAGTACTTTGTTCGTATCATCCTTAAATTTACCTGGTACTTTTTTGTTTGTGTATGAAAACAAAAAATGTTTGGTTGGATAATCAGATGTGTCAAACTGGTGGGTATGGTTTTGCATGTCTTTGTAGACATCTTCAGTGTAAGTAAATAATAGTTTGCTATCTAATCCATAATGATCTCTAATGTAACATATAATGGAATTCATATATAGTTTCTTTTGAAAATTCTAAGACGCTAAAGCCTATGAATACTGGTTTGTTTAGAATTATTTTCAGTTTATGTAATTTGAACAGCATGATTTGGTTCGAAATTGTTCAAAATATTTAACAATAGGTTTAGCTGTTAGTTTTTCAGCTTGTCTAAGAAAAGTTATGAGTTTTACGTTAATTCTTTTTCTGAGATTCCCAAAAATACTGTTATCAAGAAGCTTAAAGAAGTCTTTTTCAACTGCACTCATTGAACATTTTTCTTTTTTCCGTATTTAATTGGATGGATGGTTTTAACCAGGCTTTTTGAGTGAACGAAATTACGCTATGTATTATTTTAAAATGTAACCCGTAATTGATATATAATTGTAAATTTCTGTAATGGCATACGTATTTTTGCTTGGGATAAAAATTTGGTGTTAATTTTGTAGTTTTGCTAGGTCAGTTATAAACTTCATTAGTATATTTTTTGGAGAAAGCATTTCTCTTAGGTTGAGGTGTTCGGGTGCTAAAGGATAATCCGAATTTTCATCATGTAAGGTTTGGGGGTAATCAAGATCCACTTCCAATATGTATCTAGTTTCCGACTCGTTTGTCACTTTCATGAAATCTGAATGTGGTAAAAATTGTGATATAGCATGTCCGTATATATTGTTTGCATCATAATAAACGATACATGATATTTCTTTTGGAGGATTGCATTCACCTATAGGTAGATCTAAATTGTTTGCTTTACCATATCGATGGCTGATTGATGAGATTCCCCCACTTAGCCCTTTTTCAAAAAACAAATACTGATAGTTGTCATTCAACAAACTAATTTTTTCTTGTGTGATTTTCATTGCTGCATCCCATGATAGACCAGGTGTAACGTGGAAGCGTGAAAATTAATATTTTATTTACAGAACAGGTGAAACAGCTTGTAAACAATCAAATAGTTTATTAAACAACTTGTTCAATAAGTCCATTAACTCAGGCAAAAATAAATTAAATATCTTGCTTATCCGAAAAAGTCAGAATAACAATTAATGTGAAATGTTTTATCTTCTCCAAAACCCATAAGAAGGAAAGTACAATGACGAGTAAGTAAAATCCAGATAGGTCGTTTCCGTAACATGATCAGTAGCCTATGTCTTCATTGGCAACTTTGAGATAAACTGATGCTTCTTCTCTTTCCAGGCTTTCTCTTACGATGTCGACACGTGCACTGTGTTCATCGCTGCGGACTGCTCCGTTGCCAAGTCGCTCCTGCATCCCAGCTCTCCATCGCGGCATCCATGAAAAATTTTAAACAAAATAAATAAATTCCAAGATTAGTTCAATCGAAACAAGTCCTTAATTAAATGTCTATTTTTTTTAAAATTATATTCCTAGGCTATCTCGCCCTCTAATATCGTAAGCTGCTTGAATTAAAGTTTAGCGTGATATCAATCATAACTGAGATAATAGTAGTTATCATATAAAATCTTGATTGCCCTCCAATAAGCAATTAGGGCGTCTTCAATTAGAAAGGTTAAATCTGACCCATAAATGCAAACATGGTTATGCATACAAACAACGGAAATAGCATGCCTTAGCGAAAGGCGCCCACCAATAAGCAATCAGGGCTTCCAATCATTAAAATGCCAAATCGGTATCCAAAGGTTCCTATTCGGTCACCTATTTACCGCAAGTCAAATAAAAGCACCGCCGACTGCTCCCATGCAGCCCAACAGCTGCTCCAACACTCTAGTCAGCATACAAAATTTTCCGCATATTTGAATAGCACACGTTGGCCGTCCATACGACGCAAACAAATTTCCTGTTGCCGGTTAAACTGCACTGAGAGTGCAACTATTTTTCTTTTAATTATCTGCACAGGACAGCGAGCACAAAACCCCCTACTCTGGTATTTATATAGGCCTTGACGCTATATGGAAAAATTCCACAAAAAAATAACTTTAGTTCAGCAAAAACCTTATGGCTGTCTCGCGATACCGCGATAAAACAGCAAGACAAATAAGGGAGTCGTAAACTGTTCAAAAGTATGCAAAAGTCCGTGGCAATAAAGTTAGTCAAAAAGTCATTACCGTGATAGCCGTGTACAACGGGCTTGGTCAGCTCTACTGCAGCGGGGAGTCGAAACGCCGACCAATTCCTCTGACGGGGTTCTTCTTCTCCTACAAGTGGCTGCTTGGCTTTCCCGCGACGCTCTCTTGAATTTAATAAACATAGATTATTAGTTTCATATTTAAACTTGGCCTGGAAACGCTTGACGAATCTCCTGCAATTCCCAGCTACTTGAGAAGCATTCTTCTCCTCTGCTATATTGCCACAAACGTCGTGCTCTCGGCTCCTGCCCGTTCAAACGTCTCCTTTGACAGCAAAAACCCCTCTCCTTCTCTTCGCACTCCCCTCTCACCTTCATGGGTCCGACTTGCGCGAACGAACCATTCTCCTTTCCGGGGGGGGGGGGGGGGTCTCCTTCACTCTTCGTTTAAAACTACTATTTATAAATATCAGAGTCGCGGAATTCTTTTTCCTTTCCGGATCGGGCTCCAAATTCCGTGACATACTCACCCTCCCCGGTCGCAACAACGATTGCGAATCGATGCAATTCAAATCACTCTCCATCCTCATCCTAGAGATTGCGTCTGCTATGAAGTTGCTCTCTCCTTTAATATACCTGAGCTCCACCCCATAGTCCAGCAAATATTGCAGCACTGACGCCTGTAATTGAGACAGCTTAGGTTGCGTTAATAACCTGGACACAGATTGGTTGTCCGTATAAATAGTCGTCGCTGTCTGATGAAGGTAATATCTCCACGTTCTGGCGGCATGCGCCACCGCTAACAACTCCTTGCTGTACGTCGATAATTTGTTCTCATGTTCCCAGAAACAACGAGACTCAAAAGCCACCGGAAAAAGCTTCGATCCATATCATTGTGCCGCTACAGCACCAATGGCTACTGAGGACGCATCACATAATATGTGTAATGGTAGTTCCGGGTTGAAGATTTTCAATATAGGTGGCTTGGCAAACACCCCCTTAAGCTTGTCAAACGCTAGCTGCTGCGCTTGTGACCAAATAAACGGTTCGTCCATCTTAAGTAGAGCAAAGAGTGGTGCCGATATATTAGAATAATCCTGGACAAATGCCCTGTAAAATTGTACCGTCCCCAAGAATGAACGCAACTGGGTAACGGTTTCAGGCTCCGGCCATTGCCTCATGACTTTGGTTAATCTTTCTTCACACTGCCGCCCCGAAAAACCAATATGAAACCCCAGATATTGCACCTCCCTGACTCCAAACTGACATTTTGATTTTTTAAGATAGAATCGACTATTCCTAAGCCGCGCTAACACCTCTCTCGTAACTTGATTGAGATCTTTTAAAGTTTCCGCATATATTAAGATGTCATCGAAGTATGACACTACGCCTTTATTGAGAAGATCCCCCAATTCATTCATGGCCTTAGTGAAAGTGGCCGCTGCTCCTTTCAAGCCGAATGGGAGCACCTTGTACTCAAACAGCCCGAATCTAGTTTTAAATGCTGTTAAATGAGTTATGTCCACTTTTAGCCGGATCTGGTGATACGCTTGCAATATGTCCAATTTGGTAAATATTTTTGCCTTGTATAGCCTGTCTATAAGCAAATCAACCCGAGGTATAGCGTAGAAATTATCTCTTGTTATTTTATTCAATTTCCTAAAGTCTATACACATTCTTAGAGACCCATCTTTTTTTTTCACAAACAAAACAGGGGACGCAAAAAACGAAGTGGACGGTTTTATAAGCCCCTTACTTAACAGCTCCTCTATGGTCCGCTGCAACTCATCCTCCTCCTTCCTTGATAAGGGATATAACACGGAATTAAATGGTGCTGCTGTCGGCTCCAATTCTATATCATGTTGAGTGTCTCTTTTGGGTGGTAGACCTGCCGGTAACTCTTCTCGGAAGACGTCGTCAAACTCTGAGATTAATTTAACACAAGATTTATGAGTCCGTGATGCGTTACTATCCTCGGTACTCTTATAATAAAGCGTGAAAACTGAGTCTTTATCTCCATGTAGCAAAATATGATTAAGCTCTTGGGCTGATATTAAATGATCCGAAACATCCTCCCTCCATTGCGGTAGCCATACGCGCTGTCCTTTATGCACCAATACACAACGTTTCATTTTCCATTTTAGCAATACATCTACAAACTCGCCCCATAAGGTTCCCAAGATGATATCTTAATTTTGCAAGTGCATAACATTAAAATTCAGCTTAGCCTGGTATTTACTGCTCTGTACCGGTATTTAGAAGAGTTGTTCCTTTATCGCTTGTTCCTGGCCATCAGCATACGTGATTACCATGTTGCGCTTGGCCTTGACTGGTTTCAACCCTAGCTCTGTGGCTAGTTGCTCACTAAAATAATTTTCAAAGGCTCTAGTGTCTACCAATGTTTTGCAGCACTTTCCCCCTACCATCATTTTAACTACAAACAACGTCTTGTTACGACTAGGTGTCATAAAGTTAATTGAGTCACGAAATTTCGGTTTCTCTCTGCGTACAGGTTTGTTTCTACAATCTTTTCTTACGTGACCACTCTGACCGCAGTTAAAACACTTAACAATCCTGTCTTTCATTCTAGCTCCTGTCTTCTCGGTCATCGCCCCCAACTGCATAGGCTCTGCAGTTTCCCCTATGGGTTCTATATCGTAGGCCTTGAATTGCCGCTCCAGGTAAGCAATTCCTTGCTCCGCTGACGAACACCCATTTAACTTAACTTTGGTTGCTAGATCTTTAGGCAGACCTTGAATTAAGTAGAATAGTTTGTCTGCCTCGGACGCTTCTAACAGCCCGTTAGCTAATTTTCTGTACCTCGTTATGTACTCATGCAAATTATTGTCTTTTAATTTAAGCTTCAGAAGGTCTGTACATCGGGATAACTGGGTTTGACCCCTCACATATGCTTGCAGAAATGCAACTTTAAACTCTCCCCATGTTACTTCACGATTGTGCACATAAGCAGTAAGCCAATCTAATGCCGCCCCTCGCATAAAATTCGTAATGAATTTGGCACAGTCGTCCTCCGGGACATCTTTGCTACGCGCGGTAGCCACAAATAAGTTTAAAAATTGTTCCGGGTCTTCCTCAGGGTAACCATGAAATATAGGAAATTGCAGACTATCCACTACTCGCTGGATAGGCGATACTCTTAAGTCTCTGACTGCTGCAGCCAACTGCTCCAGTGGCGACGCCATTCTTAAGATTAGCACTATCAATAAAACACACTTACGAATTTGACGACTCCTTTTGTCTCTTATCATGCTAACGTACACCTGTCTAGTTACCACATTCCTGGTAAACACCGCAGAATACACTGTACTGGTCCATAGACGACGTAGTCTGCCCACCTTCCAAAAACACTCGTCACCAATGTGGTCCGCCTGTCGTGGCCTGCTCTGCTATCAAACGTACACCTGTCTGTAACGTGGAAGCGTGAAAATTAATATTTTATTTACAGAACAGGTGAAACAGCTGTAAACAATCAAATAATTTATTAAACAACTTGTTCAATAAGTCCATTAACTCAGGCAAAAATAAATTAAATATCTTGCTTATCCGAAAAAGTCAGAATAACAATTAATGTGAAATGTTTTATCTTCTCCAAAACCCATAAGAAGGAAAGTACAATGACGAGTAAGTAAAATCCAGACACGTCGTTTCCGTAATTTGATCAGTAGCCTATATCTTCATTGGCAACTTTGGGATAAACTGATGCTTCTTCTCTTTCCAGGCGTTCTCTTACGATGTCAACACGTGCACTGTGTTCATCGCTGCGAACTGCTCCGTTGCCAAGTCGCTCCTGCATCCCAGCTCTCCATCGCGGCATCCATGAAAAATTTTAAACAAAATAAATAAATTCCAAGATTAGTTCAATCGAAACAAGTCCGTAATTAAATGTCTATTAGCACAAAACGTCGTGCTCTCGGCTCCTGCCCGTTCAAACGTCTCCTTTGGCGGCAAAAACCTCTCTCCTTCTCGTCGCGCTCCCCTCTCACCTTCATGGCTCCGTCTCGCGCGACTTGCGCGAACGAACCATTCTCCTTTCCCGGGGGGGGGGGGGGGTCTCCTTCACTCTTCGTTTAAAACTACTATTTATAAATATCCGAGTCGCGGAATTCTTTTTCCTTTCCGGATTGGGCTCCAAATTCCGTGACACCAGGTAAACTAAAATAATACAGTAGATCGAGGGAAATATATTTCATACGGACTTTAAGGAAATTTTCAATATTAGAATGTCTGCTAATAAAAGTAAACTGTCACATGTTAGATACAAGTCATGGTAAACTGCAAGAGTTTTGCATCTCATGTTTTCCACACGTCCTGTGCATGTAAATAATCTATCTTCTATATATATAAAGAAGGATGTTTGTGAGTTTGTGGGTTTGTTTCTTCTACTAATCTACAGCTTTATTCTGATCTTGAAGAAATTTTGCATACTTGACCTTCAAAGCATGAGGAAGGTCAGTGTCTTCCTCAGATTTTGAAAAGATAATAATTATTGATAAAAAAAAACAATACTCATGGTTATTGCAAGGCATATTAATGAGAAATATCTCATGACCAACAATGCAAGGCAATATAAATACATTTCAATTTGTAACAATGCATAGAATTCCTGTTATTCAGACTCTTCTTAGAATTGAGAGTTCTTAGTACTTAACAATTTCTTGAAAATCTTTGAAAATGATCAGTACCTGAAGATAATGGAGAGTTGGCATTGAGAAAGAGTGGAAAGACGACAGAAAAAGCACTCTTTTAGCTCCGTGCTGTATTGAGCAAATGGTAAGCATGTCAATAGAAGAATCGATCACCGCTAGACATCGCTACAGAAAGCGATGAATGGCCAAGTTTTGCTTCAAGACATCGAGGGAAAAGTGGAAATTGCAACCACATCAAGTGTACATTTAAAGTAAGATTACGTGACTAAGAAATTATTTAGACTAGCAGTAGCATATTTGGAGAGGTCCATCCATTGTGAGCCTTTAAAAAAAATTTTTCGAATTTTCATTAAGAATTTTTATTGTATTAATTCTAAGCATTTTCATGTGTTTATTTTTAAGATATTTCAAAATTTAATAAAAAAATCAAAGTCAGTGCCATGTGGGGGTTATCACCTAGGTAGCTGATTTGGTAGCACAGCAGATCCAACCATTTCATAAAAATACATTTGGACTATATTCTGTGTATATGTAAATATTTTGGAAACTGAGGTGCTGATAATGCGATGATTGAACGGCGGTTTCCTTGAATAATGAGCTTAAAATGATGATGAAGTGACAGGATATAAATAAGGCAGTGTCTATTGAGAAGGCAAAGGAATCAGACGTGTCTCCCTTGAGCTCCCTATCAAACGTCCAAAGAAAAGAGAAAGAACGAGTATTAGTCAGACAAACTCTGCAGGTAAAATGGAAAAGCTATACGGGCATTGGAAACAATGGGAGTTTCGAATAGAGCAAGAGGGTATAAGAGCTTCTACGTCAAGGACAAGAAAAAGTTAGGTCTAAGATATTCTAAGGTCTAAGGTGATGTTTCCTGGTGGCGAAGATGGATATCATTTTAATCTGAGGCAAGTCAAAAAAGTTAAATGATGTTCTGGTATATCATCTTGATTTCCTTTTTCTCGGATTTTTTCTTAGAATGGATACACCTTAGAATGGATGTTGTATTGATTGAGTTATTATTTAACCAATTTGGAGTTATAATTTAACTTTTTCATATTGTTCTGTTCAGTGTAATTATCCCAGGCAACGCTGGGTCCTCTGATAGTATTCAATAAGTTTTCTTCGTTAAGAGAAGTTTAAAAATATTCTGGTGAAGGTAATTTTTGTTTTTCGAATCGTTTGTGAGAATGCATATATTCATACAGATAAATAACTTTGTGTGTTAATAAATTTTCATTTTCGGGATAATAAGATTCTAATATGGAAAATTCAGTTAAATTTTTTGCTAATGTTTGCGGAGATGACAAGAAGAATTGGTACGAATCTAAGAAAAGTAAATTTTGTGGTATAACACCGATCTTTTCATTTTTGAAAAGGGTCATATCCGTGCACTAAGAGATGCGAGAAGTAATTTTTAAAAATGTGTATTACAGGTAATGAATTTTTTTATTTTAAAAGTAAATTGCGGTTTTGATGTGAGACACCGCGAAACTGACCATTTAGATGGCAATGATCGCATACTTTTATGTCATAATATTTAAATTGATTTTGACAAATATGACAAATATTTGTTGTTTGAAATTGGCTTTCATCATCAAGACTCATGACTAAGGGTTTTTCTTGTTTTAAGTATTTGGAAATTTTCTTATAATCAGAAGCCAGATATGAGAAAAATTTTTATGCACAGTCTTTGCCTCTCTATAATTTTCTGTCTATAATTTGTTTTTGTTCATCAACAATTATATAACAGAAACAACAAGGAACATGCTTTTGATATGGCTGAATATACAAATGATGGGGATTTGATATAGCAGTGTGTAATTTTTCTAAGATTGATTCGAAGTCAGCATATACCACGAGAGGATAACATAGTTGCTTGTCATATCGCTCGAAACACATAATTTTTCTTCGGTAATTGTAATACCTGTGGTTCTGTTCTCGACAATAGTGAATGTGATTTTTTATTTTAATTCTGTCATGAAAGGGATTTAAACAATATGGACAAACATATCTTTGTCTTTGATGAATGAAATAATCTATTAAAATTTCTAATCAAACAATAATGCTTACCATTTAAAAGTAACAATTTCAGTTCTTTATCATTTTTAATGTACTTATATACAAAGGAAATACCGTTTTTTTTCTCGTATCCGTAAACATGAATCTATATATTGTTTCGTTTTTCAGATTTTGTCATATATGAAAGCGGAGTTGGAAATTGGATTCCATTTAAATTTAAGTTCAAAATGAATCCTTCGGCAAAGTTGACTTTCAGTAACTGCGAGCACTGCGTGCACTGCAGAGAAGCATCCTTCAGAGACACCCAAATGAACAACTCATTCATAGCAACTATTTCGTATCCGCCCTGCAGTGAAGCATCACTTAAAGACGCCACTGTTGACCCATAATTTCGCAGCATTTTACTCTGAAGTTATTAATTACTATTAGAAATTAATAAAGTTTATTTTAATTCGTAAATATTTAACAATGATCAGTTAATTTTACTGAAACGCTTAGTATAAGAATTTACAAAATTATTACTAATTAATAACCGATTTAAACATTTGATATATTAAAAAAAATTACTAAATTACAAAAAAATAGTTGAATGGGTCTTGTATCACAAAGAAATCAATGATTTTATTTGTGTAAAGTGATGGTCCTTTAAAATCACACAAAAGAATTCCGTGTTTCCATGTTTGTAAGATTACAACAATTAAAACTGTTCAGAGGGGGAAGCAAGAATAGAACAGAATTTAAGAGTTGATACACATAAATGAATTCTGTATAAACACTGTCGCAATCTGTATATCTTAGGTAATACTAGGTCACGATCTGTTTGATTGTGATTTGTTTGAAGTAGGATACTGCAAAAACCCCACCGGTCAAAACTCTTAGATTAATAGCACAAATGAGGACATATCCTAGAAATAAACCTTAATTTTTATCTGATTTTTTATAATTTAAACATTATTTTATCGATTTATTTGAAAAATATCTGGGTTTTTTATCAGAATTTACTAGAGTTTTTATTTTCGTATTTGGAGAGGGGGTCTTTTTTAATTTATTTTCTAATATTAATTTACCGAATTAATTATTTGGTGATGGCGTTGGCCATAAAATTTATAAAACAGAATTTTGCAAAATCCGTTAAAAAATAAAAACGTTACAGCCATGAAGGCATTAGTTTTCGACCAACCCTCGTATCTTCTCTATATTTATTGAATTTTCTTTTAAAAACTTAAACTTTCTACCTACTTACATTATTGTCGTGCATCCGGGTGAATATGACATTAAATTTAAGTGATAAATGAAAAATTAAGCCATGAGCCTACATTACAGTCAACAATGACTTAATTGCTCAGAGCGTCGCGATCTTAGACTGGAATTTTCTTTTTCTTTCCTATTTTCATTTATTATTTATTTAACGTCTGTATTGTAACATTTTGACATCTGAGGCATCGTGTTTAAATAATCCATCAGCTTTTCTTTAATAAATTTGATAATTGGGGTCTTTGTTACTGTTTACATATACGGTGGCTACGCTATGACTTATCCATTAACAGAATTATTTTTATATTTGCGGTGTAAGACCATGTAGCGAATGTACGAATAACTCCCGTAATAAGAAAAATAACCAGATTTACTACTACTCCAAAAGAAAGGATCGACATACAATAACTACTATCACTACCTCTGCTGGTCTTACCATTACTGATGTACTGGATATTAGTAACTGTTTTACTCAGCATTTCAGTAAAACTGTCTCTACTTCTTTCAACACATTCTCGGAGAACTGTCTACCTATTGTCCCCCTATTGATAACCTCATCTTAACGGAGTTCACTGATAGAGATGTTGCCTACGGCATTAATAGATTACGGGCCAAGCCTTGCAATTCTTCGACAGAGGTTCCTTCCTTTATTCTCAAAGGCCTTCGAGTGTCATAATTATTCCTCTTAGGCGCATCTTTAATTTGTGTCTAAAAGCTGGCCACTATCCTAGAATAAGGAAGAGTGCGGTTGTGGTTCCTACATTTAAGGGTGGTTCTGCCAAACGGACTGACATTGCTAGCTATAGGCCGATCTCTACCCTTCCACCCACTGCCAAAGTCTTTGACAACATCATTCATAAATATCTTCGACAACATGTCTTTCCTCATGTTCCTGCGTGTTAACATGGTTTCATTCCCCGACGTTCCGTTGTGAGCAATCTTGTATCTCTCACCACTCATGCTCATTGTGCTCTTGACCACTGCCAGCAACTTGACGTGGTCTACTTTGATATGCAAAAGGCGTTCGACCCTGTCAATCATGAGTTACTAATTAAAAAATTGCGTGCGTATGGGATTGTTGATGAACTCCTTTGGATAATGCGCTCTTTCCTGTTGGTCGACAGTTTGTTGTATCTATACGACATCATTCATCATTGCCCTATAGGCCTCACTGTGGTGTTCCACAGGGTTCTGTCTTAGGGCCTTTATTATTTGTTATCTTCACTGCTGACCTCCCCGAGGTGATTAGAAACTCCCATATATTGATGTATCCAGATGATGTGAAACTTTTTGGTAACATTACAATTGTCTTAATGCTCACCTGCTTCAGCAGGAAATTTATAGTATATGTCATTGGTGTGAGCAGAATGATCTTGCAATTAATGCAACCAAATATGACAAAAAAGACCAATTTTATCGAGTTCTCCTAGTCTGTTTGTGAAAATGTGCAAGTTGCCAAACTCTGTGTCCGTGATCTTGGCGTAATCGTTGATAGCACACTTTCCTATAATTCCCATGTTGACTGTTCGTCTGAAGGCTTACATAGCTCTTGGTACCATTGTGCGCAGTGGAGCCGATTTTTGGTGCCCTTCTACATTTGTTCGGCTCTATCGGAGTCTAGTTTTACCCATTCTGTCCTACCGTTGTTTTATAGAATGGGGGTTCAAATATGCAGTGTTGTAAACTGGATAGAGTGCAAAATGTTTTTCTCCGGTTTCTGAAGCGGAAATTCCCGAATTTTGATGTACCTTCAGATCTGTGTGCACTCTCAGACATTAGAATGAAGATTGAATTAGCTGTGTGAACACTGTACATGAACTGAATTGAATTGAATTATTATTATTATTGAATTTTTATCTTTGTAATAATTATTATATTTCTGTTAATCTGTATAAATAAAGTTGTGTTTTTTTGTTTTTTTATTGTCCTTTTTTTTTTTAATTACGTTACTCCCCTTTTACTTGTATCTTAAATAACCCCATTTTGGGCCTGTTGGGGGGCAACATAGCGGTTTGGCCTTCCAGTTTATTTGGTGGGTTATTCCCTGTTGTTGTTACCTATCATTATTATTATTATTGTCATTGTTTGAGGAAGCCAAACTCGGATCAAGTCCGGAAGCCAATCCCAGAGGCGGACCAAAAAGAGGGCCAAAGCCCAAGGGACTCAAATGCGAGGGAGGGAAAGTTATCCACTCGTGTGAGTATTGATGTTTGAGTGTAGGAATTTCCTTACTATGTGACATGTGTTTAGAATTGTGGCTTTCTGTAAGGTTTTGTATAAGTGTGGGTTTAAATTTAGTGTTGACAGGCTTTTGTGTAGCGAGTGTGGAATAACCCCAGTGGCAGAAAGAATGATAGGAACAATGTGTACTCTGTTAACTCCCCAAAGGCGTTTTATTTCGTGTGCAAGATCCGTATATTTAGGGATTTTGTCAGTGTATGTCTTTTGTAAATTGTGTGTATTGGGGATGGAGATATCAATTATGTAAGTCACTTTGTTTTGCTTATCTACTAGTGTAATGTCTGGTCTGAGGGATAGTTTTGTCAGTGATTATAGCTCTGTCAAAATATAGTTTATGTGTGGTGTTCTCTAAGACAGTGTCGGGGATATATATATAGTAAGGAGTGTGAATGTCCCTTAGCTTGTGTATCTTAGCTAGATGTTGATGTATGATGTTGGCTACCTGGTTATGTCTGTGCAAATAATCTGTCTGCGTGAGTATTTTGCAACTGGATATGACGTGTTGGATGGTTTCCTCTGCGATATGGCATTTCCTGCAAGACCCGTCAGTCGATTCTTTGATAATTTGTTTTCTGTAATTTTTAGTGTTAATAACCTGGTCTTGTATGGCAATCATGGTTCCTTCAGTTTCCCCAAAGAGACTCCCTTCACTCAACCAAAAGTTCGACGCTTTTTT
>JAHWFO010081857.1:565308-600042 GCA_023313115.1 Rhysida immarginata
AATACCATCTGACCTCAACCAGCCACACGTCGACAAAAAAAGCGTCGGAACGGAACTTTTATTACCGAACGGAACTTACTTTCTGGACGAGCCTCGTATATCAAATGTTTAAATCAGTTGTTAATTAGTAATAATTTTGTAAATTCTTATACTAAGCGTTTCAATAACATTAACTGATTATTGTTAAATATTTACGAATTATAAATAAACTTTATTAATTTCTAATAGTAATTAATAACTTCAGCGTAAAATTCTGAGAAATTATGGGTCAACAGTGGCGTCTTTAAGTGATGCTTCACTGCAGGGCGGATACGAAATAGTTGCTATGAATGAGTTGTTCATTTGGGTGTCTCTGAAGGATGCTTCTCTGCAGTGCACGCAGTGCTCGCAGTTACTAAAAGTCAACTTTGCCTAAAAGTTCATCCAATTCGTAATTACATCTTCCTTTTAACGGATTATACTTTGCAAAAACAACCAATGATCCAATCAGACCCCTGTTTCACAAACGTTCCTATTCGTTCATAAATATTTTGCATGGTTCTTTCAATTTCGTTTGACATTTCGTTCGATGTTAAGATTATTCTTGCGTCACTGCAAAAATATGCCTTGATGGTTCTTACATCTTCCTCAGTTGATGATTGCTTGATCATTGTCACATATGCATAATGTGAATGTAAAATTTAAGGATGTAAGTAAAAAGTTGATTTATTCCACCATCAAGGTTTGAGAATATGTTGCAAATTCGGTTTTGTCAGGTTTTCTTTGATATGAGTACCGTGTTGTGAATTTATTAAATGCGCTTTTTGTTAACCAAAACAAGGAAATCGAAGTAGGAAGGTTTTTCGGATTTTATACTTCTGTATAATGTCCTTCTAGGGGGAGGCCATAGCCTGGTGGGCTTTCTCTGAACAACATCTAGGAAGTTAAGCTACATCAGGCACTGCTCATCACAGAATGGGCGACCATCCGTGATAGCCAATCTTCAACCCCCCCGGCTGCTGCAACCATCATACAGCAGTCGTGAATCCAGGTCCATCCACAGACCCAACTCGTTGGCTTCTGGCCATACAGGCCCTGGATGGACGTATTGGATCTAATTAATTAATAAATAAAATAAAAAAAAGTTTATATAAGTATTTTTTCTTTTACAATTTAAATTACATTTTGGACACACATTCAAATTACTCAGTCCTAAATTTGAGTCTTGATGGCTATATGGAAAGTATGTACACTCTCTATCTCTTCATGTGATTTCTTGTTACATATTTATGTAAGTTTTTATGATATTCAGAAGTCTTTTTACAAATATTACATTGTTCGGCCTCACTTGGCTCAGTGGTTGCGTGATTGCCTCTAATGCCCAAGTATGCAGGTTCGATCCCGGCTAAGGACAACGAGCATTTTTCAGGGGGAAATCCTGAGATCATGCACTTCTTTCGGAAGGGAAGTAAAGCAGTTTGCCAGTGGTCGTTTGCCGGCTGCACGTTAAAGAACACTTGCAAGGTAAAATTTGCGGCCCCTATAACGCCATCCTGATATGACCATAGTAGTTGAAATGGACGTTAATACCAACCAAACCAACCAACAAATATTCCATTGAAACATGATGACAAATGTAAAAAAAATAAATAAATAAAATAAATAATAATAATTCGATTTTTTTTTAAATATTGCTTATTTTAATAATTATTTATATAATAATAATTCGATTTAAAATTAGTATGTATAGCAGACATTAATTAAATTAAAAAGTTACAACTTATATTCCATTTAATGTTTATAAATTTAGAAAAAAAACATTTACCATATTTTATTTATCTTTTATTTTATTCACAAAGTCAGATACATATTTATTAGGATCGAATTTTGTGATAAAAAACGAATGATTTTTTCTTTGTTCCATTCTTCACAACGTTTAATGATGTAAAAACAGAAATAATGACCACATACTACAGAAAACGGACTTTGTAAAGGTATAATATGATACTATGATTTACCGGTTGCTTACCATATGAATCAAAATATTCGGATTGTCCTTTTTTATTACATCCTATTAGAATCCAATGTGAACCTCTCTTTGTACTAGGATCTAGCCTGATACCAAATATTGTCCTCTTTTGGGTGTAAGTATGCGATCGCATAGAAACACACCCAAGAAACAATACGAGCATGTTTTTTCGAGCAGTTCGTAAATTTGTTTGGAATTCACTGTTGCTTCATTTGATTAAAATTCTATTATCACGTTTCATTCCTTGTCTACTTCAAACAATGACTCAAATTCGCTGAGAATGAGTGCATGCACGTTGCTTATAAGATTTTTCGAGAATTTTAATTCCAAACGTAACACTCCATTACGATTGAGAGGAATATGAGAACAATCATCACCACCTTCTTCTGGTGTAGGGTCAAAAATGAATAGTCTGTCCACGCTAAACCATTTATTATAACCGATTCCATTATCAAAATTCTTAAATGCAACACCTAATCCTGAAAACATGCTGAAATAAGCTAATGCATAATTTTGATTTTCAAAGTCCATCATTAACGGTTTTCCATTGATTGCTTCACCATCTACACTCCAAGTAGATGATAAATTGAAATTTGCAAACAAGAATGGAGCCGTATCGAACTCTCCATTATATCCATTATGATTAACCAAACCTAAAATCACTCTCAAAGGTAATTGTCCCCATAAGATGTTCTCGATTTGCGCAGAATTTGTACCAGAAATGATGGTGTGCACTTTCAAATCAGTATGTCGATAGGCATACTATGTAGTCGAGGTTGACAATGGTTTTGCATGAGCTAATAAAATGGATGACGAAGGTTTGACTTTCTTGATGTATAGTGCAGCTTCTTCAAATACCAACAAATGGAGACAAGCTAGCTGCGGTACCTTCTTCTGCTACACTAATAGAGAATTGAACACGAATAGGAAAGAGAAGAAATTTTAAATCTATACAAGGTTACAAGGAAAGTCGACCTGGATATTTAAGGACGTTATTATTTAGGTCGTTGCCGATAGATTTGACCCTATATCCTAATATCCAGAAGTTAACCGTTTTCTAGATATGTGACTTTTAAATATTTACTCTTTGCATTCTGGGACCGCTTTCTCTGTCATTTTATGTTTGATTTGCCTACTTAACTGAGAATATTATACCTTTTTGGATGGTTAAAAAGACGTAGAAGTTATTAAAATAATATGCAGGATAACTTTAATAGAACTTTTTTTAATTAACCGGCTTCAAAGTTGGGAACACTTAGTGAAAACATCTACATGCAAGTTGTTTCAAATTTTATTGTTTATTTTTATCAACTGGCATACCCCCTACATAAAAACAGCAAAAAATTGGACCCTAGAGTCTGGAAATTAAAAAAAAGTTGAAATTTAATTTTTAGTTTAATTTTAATTTAATTTATTAAACAGAGATTGTCTATCCAGGGCCATTATGGCCTAATAGCCAACAAGTTAGGTCCCTGGATAGAGAACAAAATTGCTAATTCTGATTAAAAAATTAACGATTTAACTTAAAGATTCTAAGTTAATAATAATGGACTAAGTCCAAAAAGTATACAAATAAATTTCAAATATTGCTTTTAATGCACATTGAAAGTAAAATACAAGATTAGTGGATTAGTATTATTAGGAGTTAAATTTAAAAAAATTAAATTTAAATTTAAAGATGGTGATATTTGAGTAAAGGCACAAATCGATAGGGAAAGAGAACCAGAGCTTAATAGCAGCGAATGAGACACTGCGAGATTGGTAGTTCGTTCTTATCAAGGAGATATTTTTCAAATGAGTGGAGCGTGTAGGGTAAGTGTGAAGTTCGCTGCGATATTGAATAGGAATCGGGGAAGAGAGACATATTTGGCGAGACATTGCCTTATAAGTAAAGGTAGCTAAATTGGCTAATATATAATTGATATACAAGGAAATTCCGTAAAGATTAAATAATTGAGAAACAAAGGTCGGTTTACGTAATTTGAGAAATGATCTAAGGAATCTTTTTTGAATTCTGAAAAGACGTAATAGATTTAAGTTAGAGGAAGCACCTCAAAATATAATTCCATAACAAAGTCGTGAGTGTATTAAAGAAAAATATAAAAAAGTTGTATAGTTGGAGGAAGATGATGTAACCAGGTGAAGAGACCTAGACATTGATTAAGTGAAGTTGCTAATGCATTAATATGAAAAGCCCAGGAAAGGTTATAGGATAGGTAAATTCACAAATATTTGAATGACGTAGAAGGAGAGAGTAAGTGCGAGTTATAATGGAGCAAAAAGTCATCGTAGGTGCCCTGCTTATTTTGCTGTAGGGCATCAATCTTTTAAATTTTATCTAATCAATGTTTTTATAGTCATAGATTGCCCTTGTGGTCCTATCCTTAGATCTATTCAGTATGAAATGATCGTATAAAAAGAATATCAGGGTAATATAAGCAGTCTTTTCAAGATTTAAGAGATAATAAGATTTAACTGGTTAATGAGATTCCACTGAGATAACTTAGTGAAGGCCTCATTCGTTATGGCTTGAATAGAAGAAATAAAGGGATCTGCGTAAGATATAGTAGCATCATCTGCGTAAAAGATAAAAGAAAGGGGTGACATAATAAAGGAGAGATCATTAATAAATAAGTTAAATAAGAGTGAAGAAAGATTTGAGCCTTGAGCCACCCCCTGATTCCGAATGACAGTGGAGGAATAATTACTGATAGAAAGCGTATAGCGTCGATTAGTGAGAAACCCTGTAAGCCATGCAAGAGATGGGCCACGTATGTTATAGCTTAAGCTAATTTATAAATTAAGAGATGGTGAGGAATTGAATCGAATGCTTTCGAATAGTCTGAAAACACCGATACAATGAATTTGTTTTTAACCATATTAGAAATAATATTTTCTAAAAGATCATAACATGCAGTCAGGATGCTTCACTTAGAGGTAAAACCATGCTGTGATGGTGATATTAAGTTATTAGAAAAGATATAATGAGATAAGCAAGAGTAAAATAACTTCTCAAAAATTTTGACAAAAATGGAGAGGATCGAAATCAGGCGGTAATTAGCGAAATTTTTGGAATCGCCTTTCTTAAAAATAGGAATGATTTTAGCTTGTTCCATGCATGAAGGAAAATTTCCTTGAGATAAAGAAGTGTTAAAAAGATAGGTTAGGGGGAAAAAGAATCCTACTATAGCGTCTTTGATAACATCAATGCGAATGCCCAAGGGATCCGGGTATGAGGAAGGCTTTAATTGACTAATAACTAAAGAAGCTTCATCTTCGGAGGCAGGAGAGGCGAAGAAGACGGAAAGCTTTGAAGGAAAAGAAAAAGGGTAATTTAATTGGAGAGATGAGCGCGGGTGGGAGGATGGCTATAAAGTCTCAAGGAAGTCAGATATTGTATTAGAAGTAAGTATAGAGGGATCCGAAAAAGGCATGACGACGGGATTAGTGCCATGCAATAACCTATTTATTGAATTCCATTTAGCTTTATTAGTAGTTATATTATTAAATAGAATGGAATAACATTTAGATTTGGCAGATGTAATAATGTTTTTAAGATAGTTAGAAAAGGAACAAAATTTAGACTTAGTTTGGGCATTTGGATTATGCCGAAATTTCTTATAAAGAGCATTTATAAACACAAGAGATAAAATATGGTAACTCATCCAGGGCTTACGCAAAGAGGGGTCTGAGATTTTGGGTGAAAAGTGATAAAAGGAAAATATCGGTTAAAGCCCCTGAAAGTGTGAGAAATAAACCTGTCAAATAATATATTGATATCATCGTTAGCATCAGAAATGGCGTTCCAGTTTGATAGTTCCAGATAAGAGTTAAATACCGCCTTACGCATCAGGGACACGAGTCTCTGTTTAAAAGTGGTGGAAGTAGAATTTGTATGAGAAGTTGATTGGATTAGAGAAAAAATAGGGAAGTGGTCTGTGATTGCAAGATGAAGGGAACCACTGAGGAGATTATCAGATAAAGAACAAAAACATTGGTCAATAGTAGAATATGAATTATGGGCTACAGAGAAATGTGTGTGAGAAGAGATGACGGGGTATGGACCTATTCCAAACATTAGATCATTAATGGCGTTCGTGTTAGGGGAGGGTTTTGCAAAATCTAGATTGAAATCGCCAAGTAGAGGAGAGGCTTATATCAGAAATCATAGAAGATAGGTAGGAAATGAACGTAGAAAATAGGTCGGAAGGAGGGCGATATATGGAAATGACATAGTATTTATTATTTACAATCAAAATTAATATTTCAATGTCTGAGGGGATCTCCGTGTATTTTGGGCACTGAATATAATGTAAAAATTTGCCAAATAAACTGCAATACCTCTCTGTTTTTTAGTCTTGCAATATATCGCAGAGAAAGAGTAATCATCGAGCGGGGGATTACATGTAATTAAAAGTCACATATCCAGAAAGTGGTTAACTTTTGGATAGTAGGTTATAGGGTTAAATCTATCATCAACGACCTAATTAATAATATCGTCTCAATTATCTAGGTCGACTTTCCCTGTAACCCTGTATAGTTCAACAATAATTTTGCTTGCATGCACACATCCATGTGAATTCGTCCAATCAATTCAACAGATTTTCTGCTGGCAATTTTCGCTTTTCTTTCAGGTTCATTCAACCCTGTCGATGCCGAAATTTGAGACTTCTTTGCCTCTCCATCATAATTAAGTAACGTTTGCAAATAACTTTTAAATGCATACCCATCTCCATTCGCAATTGTTTTTCCACTCAAAAACACATCTACTTGATCGAATAATATATACAGGGTGATTTACATCGAATATAAAATACTTAAAGGGGGTATTATAGAGGTTAAGATAAACACAAAACGTCCTATGAACATGGGTTCAAATATGAACGATAACTGAGATATGAACAGAAATAAAAATGCCGCCACCAAGATCAACAAGTTAATAACTCAGGTTCTGTAAAGCCTAGATTAATGCAATTTGGGGGATTAACAAGGTACATAAGACTGTGTATACCGTTAAAATTTGATTGAATTCCAACGAGAAGTTTCCGAGTTACACAGTCAAAATTGTGACAAGTGCTAGTTAGTACTCACAAGTGAACACGTATTATGATGTTGAATGAGTAACTTGGAAACTTCTTGTTAGAATTAGATAAAATTTTAAAGGTATACACAGCCTTATATACTCTGTTATTCCTCCAAATTTCATTAATCTAGGCTTTACAGAATCTGAGTTATTAACTTGTTGATCTTGGTGGCGGCATTTTTATTTCTGTTCATATCTCAGTTATCGTTCATATTTGAACCCATGTTCATAGGACGTTTTGTGTTTATCTTAACCTCTATAATACCCCCTTTAAGTATTTTACATTCGATGTAAATCACCCTATATAGGAGCAGATTATGTGGAGCAATATGTACACTTTCACTTGTCGAAAAATCTTCGTTGGCATTTTTTAAAATTTTAATTTTCAGTAAGAGGAGTGACTCTGCCAAATTTCAATAGTGATCAACGCTACCTGGTACAAAAAATTCTATCGAAGTACTAGAAGAAAGCGTTGCTAACGGATGAAATTCGGCATAATGATTCTTATCTATAGACAATTGAGTCAGTGGTAACTGAAAGAGATCTAATGAGATCTAAAGAGATCTAATGGTAACTGAAAGAGATCTAAAAAGATCAGCCATCTGACAAAAATGAGAAGCGGACGACGCCTACGGCTGAAGTTAAGCACCATCGAGCGGGGTCAGCATCGTGTTGGGTGGAGAATGACGTCAGCCACTTCTCTCCTCCTTTGAAGATTTTTCGAAGCGCCCAACAACGCAGGAGGAATGCTGGAGGACGCTCATTCGCCAAGAATAAATTTATTCAACAGAATAAAATTATTCAACGAATGCAAAACAGACCGGCCTTTAAAAACTTACGGCAGAAGACAGCCAGAAGAGAGAGCCTTAGGAACCCAAAGGAAATCACCTAAGGAAACCACGGAAGATAGGCGAGCGTCTACGAGCCCCGGCGGAGCCTGAGATCGGCCCGTCGATCTTCTGTGAGTGAGTGACTTTTGAACTCTGTTATTATTCTCGCCGCATCTTTACATCTAGCGCGTGCGAGAGTAATTGTGTGACTTTGTGATCCTCCCCCCAGCTACCCCGGGGGAGGTTTCACCCCCCCCCCCCGAACACTTTGTGACTTTTGATATCAACCATGGATCGCATGGTTGATATGATTGCCGACGGCCCCTTCGCCGTCGGCATGTTTATGAAGGAGCTATACGCAAAAACGCGTATACCTCCGGTTCTCCTGTCGGGTCACCCCGCTGTGACTGTTCTGCAGAGGCTCTCTCCGACTGAGTCGAAGATGCTCTGCAGGCAACAGAATGTAGCAGACCGAATCGTCGATGCAGAGTTTATCAAGGTTGGGCAAACCACCGTCCACCTGAGTTACGCCGAACCCGGATACGTTCCTGTTCTTATCCGGGATGCATCGCCGTTGATGGCTGAAAAGTATCTCCGAGACTACATGTCGGATTATGGGGTAGTACGTAGGGTTACGTACCCCCTGCACCCAGATTCTCCTCTTCAGATGACGGGCGACATCGTAGTCTTCATGGAGCTACATAAAGACATTCCTAAAAACCTTGTGATGCGCGGAATTAACGTCTCCGTGTCTTACAAGGGCCAGAGGCTGTGCTGCTGGTACTGCAAAAAGACTTCCCATCTTCGTAAAGACTGTCCTCTTCTACGGAAATGTGATTATTGCCACAAGACCGTGCACAAGTTTCATCAGTGCCAGGAGAGGTCAGATGCCTTATCAGCAGCCCCAACGCCATCGCCTCAAGGAATGTCGTCCCAGCAACCAGGAAAGATGACTTCACCGGCTAAATCAAGTGAGCCAAGCAGAGCGACAGCGCCTCGTCCACAACCTAGGACATCGAAGACGACCCCATCGTTGTCGTCACCTCCTCCTTCATTGGGGATATCGAAGTTGGCCCCACCGTCAACGCCTTCTTCATTACCGAGGAAGTCGAAGGCGACCCCACCATCGTCGCCTCCTCCTTCTCCGAGGATTTCGAAGACGACTCCACCATCGTCACCTCGTCCTACGATTCCTGGGAAGGAGATACCGACTCCCCCTCCTCGACCTAGTGTGGTACAGGAGTCTGTTTCCCCACGTGTACCTTCGCCTGATGTTTCCCCAATGCTGGAGGACTGTCAATCTGCTGAAGTCATCTTAGACGATTCGTTGTGCTCCGAGTCGGTGTTTGATGTAGTGGAGTTTCCAGCTCTTCCTCCACCTGCTCTTTCATCGGCTTCGCAGCCTCTTCGAATCGCCTGTGCGACCATGCCTGGTAAAATTTCATCTTCTGCTGGGACTACCAAGCCATCAACGTCTGCTCAGCGGGATCTTCTTGCGGCGCCTAAAAGCCCTCGCAAGAAAAAGGCCCGACGACATCGTAGCAAGAGGGACGGGATTTCTATGTCCTCATCATCTGAACGAGACAGCTGCGTAGACCGTCATCATCGCAGCTCCTCTTCCTCTTCGGGACGTGCTCGCTCCCCTAGAAGGAAGACATCTATGCCTCCTCCGCCATCTGTGAGGCATAAGACTCCTTCAGATACAGGTCAGCCCCCGTCAGCCTAAATTCGCAGTGAAGGTCTTTTCCCTAAACGTTCGTTCCCTTGGTTCGTCTTTCAAGCAATCGGTTTTGTCATCATTTGTTGCCCTGTACAGGCCAGATATTATACTTCTTCAAGAGGTTAAGCTGGCTGCTTCGCAGCAGCTTGCTAACCTACCTGGCCTTCGCAGTCAATATCCATCTGCGCAGTTCTTCATCAACTCATCTTCGCCACATGGACAGGGGGTTGCTACCATCATCTTCAACCCCTCCATTGTGGTGTCGAACTGGGTCTTTGACTGTGAGTGCAGGGTAATTTCTTTGGACCTCCTGCTATCTGGTCTCAAATTCCGATTGCTTAATGTGTACGCCCCGTGTTTATCAGCAGAGAAACGGACATTCTTTGAAGATCTGGATTTTTACCTGTGCTCGTCCTTGCCTGCAGTGGTTGCTGGGGACTTTAATTGCCATCCGGATGAAAACAACATCTTTTCGTCTGGGTACATCTACCAGCTGTGCCAGCGGAATGGACTATTCGATCTGTGGGCGTCTTCTTCCCATTCCAACCAATGGGGGTCCACCTTTCATCGAGGGCCCTCTGTGTCATCAAGGTTGGACCTTTTTCTAGTAGACGCCACTTTCGCTGGTGCCCCTGGTTCCATGGAGGTCATTCCGTGCTCCTTTTCAGACCACAGTGCCATCAAGTGGTCCTGGAACCCTCCATTCCCTGCCTCCTCTGCAGGTACTACTTCGAACAATTGGTTCCTGAACGTTTCTCTGCTTGACATCGATAGATACAAGGGAATGTTCGTTCGGTTTGTGGAAAGACATCTTCACAACCTGCCTCCGTCGCTAGCTTCGTGGCTTTCTTTTAAATCTAAGCTCCGTCGCTCCAAGAGATCCTGCGCCTCCTCCGCTGTTCCATCCCGAAGGGGGCATATGCTGATGACATCCGCCTGGTGAAGAGCGAGATCAATGCTCTAATGATCACGTGTTTCTTTTCCGAGTGTTTCACCATCTTCATCTTCGGAAATTTGCTACGATTATCTCAGCACTGTATGCTTCTGCCACGTCATGCGTGGCGATTAATGGCTCCAATTCGCCTTTCTTTGAACTGTCCAAAGGCGTTAGGCAGGGGTGTCCCATCTCTCCCCTCTTATATATTTTCTATTTGGAGCCATTATTACAATTTCTTAATCGCCACCCAGATGTCCGGGGGTACGATTTGCCAGCCGCTTCCATCAACATCCGTACGCTGGCATACGCTGATGATGTAGTGCTATTTGCATCTGATGCGTATTCCCTGGGCATCTATAAAGACTCTTTCGATCTCTTTAGTACTTCGACGGGAAGTTCCATCAATCTCGTCAAGTCTAAAGGCATCGCTATTGGGAAGTGGACCGTGGACTATCTTCAAACCTTCCCAATAACGTGGTGTGAGCAAATCACAGTGCTGGGATACGTTTTCTCCTTTTTACCTGACATGGACTCTCGTCACTGGCAGCAGGTTATTGATAAGTGTTTGTCTCGCCTTGGCAAGAACTTTCGTTATTCCACCTCGATGTTTGTCAAGGCGAAATTCATCAAGACCATCATCTTGCCCATCTTGACATCTAAATGCCTATTTGCCTTGCCATCTCCTCAGCTCTTGAAGAAAGTGCATAGTGCAGTTGTGGACTGTGTTTGGGGGTATGCGGCGGTCTGTCACCCTGTTCGAGGGGAACTGCTGTTTATCCCCTTTGAAGGAGGAGGCCTGGGCCTGCCTAACATCCGGCGCTACCTCGTTGCGGCCAGAATGGCTGCCTTGATTCGGGTCTTCCTCCTTCCCCCTCCCATCTGGGCCAATTTTCTCTTCCTGCACCTGCGTTTCTTCTTCAAGGTGAATAGGCTACCAGTTCCTTCTGCGCTGCCAGTGACAATCAACCTACGATCTCCTGGGTTCTACAACAGAATTCAGAAAGACTTTGCGACCTTCATTCAAGATCTGCGTCAGGTAGACCCACAAGACTGGGGAAGCCTTCGTCTATCTTGGTTCTTCCAGCAGGCCGATCGGGGTGCGTGTTCCGACATCGTGCGCTGGCACCCCCAGTTTCCATGGTCAGCCATCTTGAAGGCCATCAAGTCCCTTGCCTTCGAGAGGACTGTATTTAACTTCCAATGGCGCCTGCTGCACCATGGTTTCTATACTCTCCAGAGGTTACATCAGTGGGGAGTAGTCGGTTCTGCTGGTTGCCTGTTTTGTGGGTCTCCTGAATCCATTGACCATGTATTTTTTGAGTGCCCGTTCGCACGGTCCATTTGGGATTGCCTCTCATCCCATTTTGGTCTGACTACCTTTTCCATCCAGTCAGTGCGATTTCTAATGGACTATTCCACCGGTGCTGCGTACAAGCTGGACCTAGCCACTTCCATCGCTTTTTTCAACAAAGAACTTTGGTTGGCCCGTCAGAAGCGGTCTGGCGGTATTCATCAGCCAGCCTCAGTCATCTGGAGGATGGGCGCCATCCATCTTAGGTCCTTCCTCCAGCTCGAGTGGCCACGGCTTGGCCCAGCTACGTTTCGGAGACGCTATTCGTCATCTCAGCGTCTCTGCAAGATCATTGGAGGGGATACGAACAACATCTCGTATCTCTTTACTTTTCCCCTCAACATCAATGACCCACCGGTAGGCGGACGGGCCTCCTCTTGAGGCGTATACATAGGAGCAGCCCTTGAAAAAAGGGCCGCCCGTATTCCTATAGCATGTGCGCCTGGGCACCCTGCCTGTGTTACGATCTAAGGGTGCCCCTCTGGAGCCATAACACCGGCTTCAGTTCCAACAGCGAAGATAGGCGAGCGAAAACGAGCCCCGGCGGAGCCTGAGATCGGCCCGCCGATCTTCTGTGTGTGTGAGTGACTTTTTCGTTTAAACTCTGTTATTTATTCTCGCCGCATTTTTACATCTAAGCGCGTGCGAGAATAATAGTGTGACTTTGTGATCCTCCCCCCGGCGACCCCGGGGGAGGTTTCACCCCCCCCACCGAACTCTTTGTGACTTTTTTCGTTCACCATGGAGAACATGGTGAACATGATTGCCGACGGCCCCTTCGCCGTTGGCATGTTTATGAGGGAGGTATATTCGGCGACGAATATCCCCCCTGTTCTTCCGTCTGGAGATCCCGCTGTTTTAGTCCTGCAGAGGCTTTCCCCGACTGAGTCGAGGATGCTCTGCAGGCAGCGTATTGTGGCAGACCGAATCGTGTCTGCTGGTTCCATCAAGGTTGGACAGACCACCGTCCACCTTAGTTATGCTGAACCCGGATATTTACCAGTCTGCATCCGGGGAGCATCGCCGCTGATGACTGAGAAATATCTCAGGGGCTTCATGTCTGACTATGGTGTGGTGCATAGGATTTCGTATCCTCAGCACCCAGATTCTCCGCTTCAACGAACAGGAGACATCATAGTCTACATGGACTTAAATAGAGACATTCCTAAAGATGTTGTAATGCGCGGAGATAAAGTCTCCGTGTCTTACAAAGGTCAAAGGCAGTGCTGCTGGTACTGCAAGAAGACTGCCCACGTCAGGAAAGACTGTCCTCTCCTGGTGAAATGTTCCTATTGTAACAAAATAGTTAACAAGTTTCACCAGTGCCCGGAGAGGACGCTTGCATCGCCAGCAGCTCCATCTTCGCCTGAAGGAGTGTCTCCCCAGCAACCATCGATGATGACATCACCGGCCAAGTCAACAGAGCCGAGCAGAGCCACGTCGCCTTCGCGCCCACCTCGAAGGCAGCGTACGACGCCATCTCCGCCGCCTATGGAGTCCAGGAAGGAGATGCCACCGCCTCCAGCGCCACTAGCTGATAAACCGAGGGAGAAGATACCACACACTTCTCCCCCATCAGAGATCCTAGACGGCGCCCCTTTCCCTGAGCCATCAAGCGACATCTCGATGGTCGAGGAGGTGAGCTCTGCAGAAGATGATGTGGACGTATCAGCGTTGTCCGAATCGATCTTCCCAGAGGAGGATTTTCCATCTCTTCCTCCGCCGGCGAAGACATCGGCATCACAGCCTCTTCGGATTGCCTGTGCGCCCACTTCAGCTTCAGTGTCATCATCTGCTGGGAATACCAAGTCATCAGCACCAGCACAGCGGGATGTGCCTGCGACGTCATCCAAATCTCGCAGGCATAAAACCAGACGGCATCACAGCAGAAGGGACGGCGTTGCTGCTTCTTCTTCTACAGACCGAGACAGCTGCGAGGGCCATCATCGCAGCAATTCGTCTTCTTCCTCATTTCGATCACCGAGGCGGAAGTCGAAGGAGCCTCCACCATCATCAGTGAAGCTCCAGTCTCCTTCGAAGAAGTGTCAAGAACCAGCAACGTGATTCCACAATGAAGGTCATCTCACTGAACGTGCGTTCCCTGGGTTCGTCTTTTAAGCAATCGGTTTTGTCAACGTTTATTGCCCTGTACAGGCCGGACATACTTGTGCTTCAAGAAGTGAAGCTTGATCCTGCACAAGTATGGTACGATCTGCCCGGCCTTCGCAGACAATTCCCTCGTGGACAGTTTTTCATTAACTCTTCGTCACCGTTTGGGCAAGGGGTTGCAACTATCATCTTCAACCCCTCCATTCAGGTGTCGAATTATTTGTGCGACAGCGAGTGCAGGGTAATATCTTTAGACATTACATCTTCTAAATTTCAATTCCGATTGCTTAACGTGTATGCTCCGTGCGCGAGTGCAGAGAAACGTGACTTTTTCAACGACCTACAAGCGTATATGTGTTCATCATCTCCTGTAGTGATTGCTGGTGATTTTAACTGTCATCCAGACGACAACAACATCTTTTCGTCTGGACATGTGCATCGCCTGTGTCAGCAAAACGCATTGTTTGATCTATGGCCAGCGAATTCTCGTGGTGATCTCAGTGGGTTCACATTTCATCGAGGACCCACTGTGGCATCACGACTTGATCTTTTTCTGGTCGACAATGTGTTTGCTGGTGCAGCCGGAACAATGGAGGTTATTCCTTGTGCCTTTTCCGACCATAGTGCCATCTTGTGGTCGTGGGATCCTCCATTTGTTTCTCCGGCAATTGCTGCAGATCGAGTTACCAACAAGAACTGGTTTCTAAACGTTTCTCTGCTCGACAATGAAGAGTACCGGGGAATGTTCGTTCAATTTGTGGAAAAACATCTCCACAATGTGCCTCCTACGCTTGAATCGTGGTTGAACTTTAAATCCAAAATCAAAAAATTTTTCCGGAAGATTGGATTGGATGCAGCCAGACGCCGTCATCGTTACCTCCTCATGCTGGAAGAAATTTTACGACTCCTCCGCTGTTCCACCCCTAAGGAGGAGTTTCAGGCCGAAATTCAACAGGTGAAGAGCGAAGTTAACGCTCTAATGACCCGGAAAGCTGCCGGCGCAGCTCTCAGGGCCAAACTTACCTGGGCAGCTGACGTCCGACACATGTCATCGGCAGCCTTCGCTGAGGAGAGGCGTCGGGCTAACAATAAACATTGCCATCGTTTAATGGTGGAAGGTGAGGAAGTGGAATCTGATGCCGACATCTTATCAGCCTTTCACTCTCACTTTTCATCATTTTTTAGTCATCCAATCATTCCGTCTGACACCACGAAGCTGTGGATTGAGGCATTGAGACCTTTTTCTGTGGAATCTGATTCGTTCATAACACGTCCCTTCACCGAAGATGAAGTCAAGAAGTTTCTCTCGGCAGACGGCCGTCATCAGTCCAGCCCGGGCTTAGACGGCATACCTTACTCCTTCTTTAACTCGTCGTGGAAACTTCTTGGGCTTTTCCTGGTGCGAGTCTTTAATTCCATCATTCAAGACCCGTCTTCCATCACATCGGAGTTTACCGTAGGGAAAATCATCCTTCTCCCTAAATGCCCGGATCCAAAACTCGTGACCCAGTGGAGACCGATTACTTTACTCAACACGGACTACAAAATCTTCACTGGGGTTTTCCAGCAACGGCTTAAGCTCATCGCCGACGAGTTTTTCGATCCGGGTCAATCCTGCTCAATACCAACACGCAGGATGACTGACAACCTTATAACAATTCGGTGTGTAATGGAAGAAGTGCAAGTGCGTCAACAAACTCTTGCAGTGTTAAGTCTCGACCAGGAAAAAGCATTTGACAAGGTGAATCATGAATTTTTATTCCAAGTGTTTCACCAGCTTCATCTTCGGACTTTTGCTGTGATTATTTCCTCACTGTATGCATCGGCCACATCATGTGTGGTGGTTAATGGCTCCACATCGTCTACATTCGAACTCTTAAAAGGTGTCAGACAGGGGTGTCCTTTATCGCCTCTTCTGTACATCTTCTATTTGGAGCCATTACTCCAGTTCTTGAACCGCCACCCGGAGGTCAGGGGATATGAGTTATCAGCTGCGTCCATTAACATCAGGACATTAGCTTACGCAGATGACGTCGTGTTGTTCGCTGCTGACTCATATTCCTTGTGCATTTACAAAGAAACCTTCGATCTCTTCAGCACTTCGACCGGACATTGACTCTATTCATTGGCAGCAAGTGGTGGATAAGTGTATTGCCCGCCTTGACAAGAATTTTTGCTTTTCCACGTCAATGCTTGTCAAGGTGCGGTTTGTGCAAACCCATATCTTATCATTATTGTCGTCTAAATGCCTATTCACTTTACCACCTGCAAACATGCTCCACAAAGTTCGCAGCGCTATGGTTAATTGTGTGTGGGGAAGGTTTGTTCAGCGACATCCTGTTCGGGCAAGTTTTCTTTTCCCTCCCTTTGAAAGGGGAGGGTTAGGCCTGCCCGAGATCCGGCGATACCTCATTGCAGCAAGGCTTGCTGCAATGATTCGTGTTTTTCTCTTCCCCCCACCTTTGTGGGCGAACTTTGTGTTTACATATCTTCGTGTGTTCTTCAAAGTGAATAGGATACCGTTGCCACCCTTGCTGCCAATAACTATTAATATACGTCGCCCGAAGATATACCAACTGTTCCAAGGGGACTTAATGACAATCTTACCAGCGTTGCGCAATGTAGACTACCAAGATTTGGGTCACTTGCGTCTGTCTTGGTTCTTCCAGCAGTTTGACCAGGGTGAGTCCACCGATATCTTGACGCCTCCGCCTAGATTATCCGTGGTCAGCCTTCCTAAAGGCATTGAAATCTGTTGCCTTCGACGGAACCGTGTTCTCCATCCAATGGCGGTTGCTGCACCACGGATTTTACTCCCTCCAACGTCTTCATCTATGGAGGGTGGTCAGATCTGCTGGTTGTCTACATTGTGGCGTCATAGAGACAATCCAGCATTTATTCTTCGAGTGCTCGTTTGCTCAATCCATTTGGAATCGTTTGTGCCTTCATTACCATCTTCCAAGGTTTTCTTACTCCTTTGTACGATTCCTGATGGATGATTCCACCGGTGATCCACTGGATTCAGATCTAGCGATACCTATTATGTTTATAAATAAGGAGCTCTGGACGGCTAGAGTGGACAGAGCGAGGGGGATTTTTTCCACACCGTCATCTGTGTGGAAAAAAGGATCGTCACATCTTCGGTCCTTCCTCCTCTTGGAATGGTATCGTCTAGTTCCAATTGTATTCAGAAGGCGTTTCGCAACATCCAAACGCCTTTGTGAGGTCATCGGAGGGGACCATAGTAAAAACTATGCTCACCTATTTATGTTCCCATTAGACTTCTGATGACCTACCGGTGGAATAACGAGCCTCGAAACTGAGGAGTTTATTGAAGCGTCGAAGCCTTTTAGAGGCTTCACGATCTTTTACGCTTTACGCATGTGCGCCTGAGCACCCTGCTTTAACATCATTTTAAGGGTGCTCGCTGGAGCAAACGTCATCTGCTCCAGCTCCAACAGCGGAGAAGGAAAGGCGAGCCACATCGAGCGACCGGAGACCAAGAAGAGGAACGGACCTCAACTCAACCGTTGGCAAGGAAAGGACGTCGGGCTGCTAAGAGACGTATGATATCTCAGCGACGTCGCCGAAGGAGAGACGTATGATATCTCAGTCATTCACGAAGCCCGAGCCAAGCAGCCGCCACTTCTACACGGAATGCCCCGTTCATTCGGAAGGAATCTATCGACACTACAGGTCGTATAAATTCAAAGTTACATTTCCCTAATGGTTGTTTATTTACTGAGGATGAAAATAGAATCCATCGAGTCGGAACCGAAAAGGCAGGAAGCAAGGATACGAGCGGACACGAGCAGCCCCGTCGAGTGAACGTCTACGAGGAGAAAACGTGCGGTACCAAGCGAGGTACGGAATCCACGTCTCGAGATATCGACAGCGCTTGCAGACGGCAAGCGAGGGATCCACGCCGCTCAAAGAAAAGGAACACATCCTTCTGCAACCCGACCCGAGCCCGATCGGAAAACATAGGCTCCGCAGGTGCGCTCCGCGTAGAGATCTCGCGCTGCGAGTTGCGCTTTGCTAAGCTAATTCCATGGGCAGGTAATATATTGATTTATGGACTTGTAAATCATAGAACCTATTTTCTCGGAATCGATTAACTATTGATTTAAGATTGTCTCTCCACTATTATTACGCCACTTATTCATCGCTCCATTTAATTAAGTTATCCCGATTAGCCTTCTAGTTCTCAGCCAAGTTGTTGACCTCTTATTTGTTAAGGTGGAAAATTTATCTCGTATTAATGCTAGTTGTACGATTCATTTTCTGTAGACAAATTCGACCTGAACAAACAACAAGCAGCCGAGAAATCGAACTCCGTAAACGACTTAGTTCGACCGAAGGATGCGACCGAATTTGAAGCGACCCCTCGTTACTCGCCATCATTAACAAGTTGGACCACCGGTTTCGGATGCAACGGATACATGAGAAGAACTTATGCCCAAGTTCTAAATTCCTTCACTCCGAAGATTTGAGCATCAACAATTTCTATTGTCTCATTAAACTGTATCTAAGAACTTTGATTTATATTGATTAAACGTAAAATTATATCTACCTTACCGTCTCCTCCCTTCTCTTTCACATCACTCTGCTTAATCAGAAAGTTAACTAAGAAAAAGTCGTGAAATATGGTCTTGTTTTCAACTTTTCTTCTTTTCAACTTATTGTTTTTTTTCTTTTGTCTTTTTGCTTTTGTTTTCCTGTTACACCTTGAATTTTTCTGTTCAAATCACTCGCAATCGTCTTTCCAGTTTCTTTTAGTCTACCTACTGCTGACTCTTTCAACGGTCTTTTGTCCAAAAGTGTGTCTGCAAGAATATTTGCACCTGTTGATAAAGGTTTCTTTCCCAAATAAGATGCTGCAGGGCGAATAAACGGAATTATATATTTTGCCAGTTAAGAAAAGAAAGTGCCTAAACCATGACCCCATTGGCATTTTGATCCATAATAAATTGGAATCTGATTACCGCCGAACTGTAATAAATAATACCATTTGTACGTGCACGGTGATGTCGTGATGTCATTTTGTCGAATAAAAATAAATTTAGTTCTTTCACAATTAAATATAAATTCGGTGATACTCTTAAGAAATTTTTTTGAAATGCAGTACACAAATGACATAACCATAGATAGCAAAGGGTACAGGGGCACCTCTATCATTTCTAATGTCTATCTGGATGGTAGAAATGGAATGACTAATTAATGGTACATAATGAAATCTATGGAAAGATATGCTGGTAATTTCACTAAGTTCCCCCATGTTATTCACAATCCTCAACAGTGGTGCTCTCGTGTCACCCACATACTGACGAACCAAAATATTAGAATAGACATATAATTTTTTTATGTATTTTGTAGGTACTAGTTGTGTTGGATAACAAGCAATCAATCATACATTGATATGATCAACCTATTCCTTAAATTGATCGGTGTCAAAACCCAACCTTTCTGCTAATCTAGCACTTAATATTATACGTGTGTATAATTTTTTTCTCTGAGTCAATGAAAATTCTGACTTAAATTACAATGTATGTAATTGCTTGGCATTGTGGTTACGTTTGGAAATTTTTGTCTGATTACTTTAATATTTATCATTTCAATATTCATCATATCAGTCAACTGCTTTAAACTATAACATTCTTTGTTTTCTTTTGTACATTGCAATTCTATAGAACATAAAATTTTTTTCACTTTATTTTTCTCATCGATACTCTATAAAACGAGTTTAGATACTTCTTCTTTCTGTATTATTTGTTGCCTTACGAAAAATTGACTAGAAAATGAATTTCGTCTAGAGCATACATCCATTGTCCTTGTAAATCCAATGGTTCACTTAAACCAGTAGTTTAACATTATAATGTATTACCAGGGTAAAATTGCATGCTATTATTAAAGGGTAGAACTATATGAAACGCCTCCATGTTTTTTTTAACCTTTTAATTTTTGAATGTTACTAATCCACGAGTTATGTATAGATAGATAATCAAGCCATTTAACAAAATACTCGATACTTCCATTTCGTCTTCTGCATTGTTAAATGATTTTCTTCAATCTTATATATCTTATCCAGTGTCACTCGTATTTTTTGGAGCTCTTGTGCATAAAAACTTCCTAAAATAGGATCACCTGAGAAATCTTTACACATATGAGTTGGAATGATCTGATAACTTCTTATTACCATCACGGTAAAATGCCCTTCTGTCCACTTTGGTTCGTATCCATGTACAGAAATATCACCAGCTTTCTTCATCCTTACTATATCCTCTTTATTTAATTTCCCAGTTCCGTACAAAATTTTTAACATTAGATGTTGATTCTTTGCATTTATATACACAGGTTGCATTTTAATACTACGATGTACAGTCATGGACAAAAAAAAACGTTCCCTCACTAGATACTGCTTTATTTTAAATGAGGGTTTACTACTTTTGCCACTAGGTGTCTGATAGCGTGTAGTTCAGTCGGAAAATTATCTAAATTTTTAACCAATAAAATCGTACCATCCTATTTTCTTCCACACCGACTAAAACATTTTAAAGTTAACAATAACAAAGCAATAAATATTGTTCACAATCATTGTCCAAAACTCAATTGAGAAGACATATTAAATCTAAATTTTATCATTAGATTGCTGTGTGATGCACTTGTAATCAAAATATAGCTGAAAAACTGACAAGCTAATCGATATCAGACCCCTAGTGGCAAAAGTAGTAAACGCTCATTTAAAAATATAGCAGCACAAAATGAGGGAGCGTTTTTTTTGTCCATGACCGTACACTCGATTCATATGCATGCACGAGGTCGGGAAGTACATTTAGATATATGTTACTGTTTCTTGCATAAAGATATCTATGTAATCAATTTCTAAAACTTCTAAAAAACCTTTCTATTACAGCTGCTTTAATGTCCTAATTGAAAGTAGAATAATGTCTAATATTATATTTTTTAAATACTTTTTGCACATATTGATTATAAAATTCCGTTTCTCGATCTGTTTGAATTTCTTTAGGTTTGTGATTCTTAAACAAGTTTTTGAATGCATTTGCAACAGTCATTCCTTTTTTATTTTTTAGCAGAATTAAATTCACACGTTTAGACAGTACATCAATTGTACCTAATAAAAATCTTACACCATCATTAAATGCTGCTAAAATTTATAAGTCTAATAAGTCAGCATGCCTTAATTGATCCTTTTCAAAAGTAAGTATACAATTTCTAGGAAATTGTTTTTTTACAGGTTTGAATATCGTGTAAGTATCTTGACTTTGTAACCAATTCCTCGTTTGTTTTAACATGAGTGGAAGTTGTGATCTTATTACCTCTGAATACACACGATGAACACTGCTGAAAGAACCTGCAGGTTTCGGATTATAATACATATCTTGCAATTTTTTTCTAGGTTAGAAGAAATCACTTTGCCATATTTCATAATATATTTTGAAATCTGACTCACTTTCCTTTGCATGCGGTGTAGATTCTGCTTCGGTATTGTCACGTATTTCGGAACATGTGTGCAATGGAAATCTTAATTGCAAGAATACGGACAACAGAGTATAGCTTTTGGCTTAAATAATTTATTTAATAAAATGGATTAGTTAATTGGTACAATATAACTAAATATAAATGGGCGACGATATTGCTTACATGCAAGAAACGCATAAGGAATGTGCCTTGCCCGATCTGAGGGAAAGACTCTCAGATTTTCAAAATAATTGAGCTACTGAATCGAAGCTCGCAAAGGAATAACTGCTGTTAATTAGCAGGCTTAATAAAGTAGTCGCAAAGACAAGCTTCTAACTTATAGAATTGCAGACTTTTAGGGATAGTTTAATTATCACAAATTTCTATTAAACTGGATCTCTTTAAGTTACATTATTAAAGTTCAAATGATATAATTATACATTAAGGACATCGCTTTTAGCTGCATTCTACCCTAGGAGGGAAGGGAAGTGGAAATTCCGGGGTCTCTTCAGGTACCTCAGCTCGCTGCATATTCTCCGCTGTACCGTACAAAAATGGCAACCCAAATGCGTTTAAAGTCCGGCTTGAAGCCGTTGATATCTATAACAGAAAAAATAAACTGGATAAGTTACGAGGAAACTAAGCCCCTTGCCTTAACCCCTATAATTACGCTTAAACTACTAAGAGCGGCACTTAGCCCTCCAAACATAAGCAACAGTTTAATTATTGCTCGCCCGAGCAGCTAATTTTATGAATAAAGTTTTGCTAAGCAAAGCGCTCGAGCAGGAAGAATAAAGTTAGCGTTTATGAGCGAGAGTAAGAGACTTAGGTGAGAACAATATGCAAAAATAACTACAACCCACCTCAGGTAGGAAACCAAGTCGCCCAATCCGTGCTGCCAGAAGGCCTCATGTGATCCATGCACATATCCAACTGGGGATCCAAGACGGATCAAAGGATTTGAGGTCCAGGAATGAAGAGGAATGGATACCGGTGGCGACGACCAACATACTCAATGGGTACACCTCTCTTGGGGCTGCTACGATGCTGGTGAGGAACGTCGGCAAGCCAAGTGATGGGGCAATTCCTCGTTCATCCAGCTGGAAATTGCTGGCTTCGGGAATTTCGTTGTCCTCATCACTGGTCAGCTCGATTCGATAATGCGGGGAACACTAGTCGTAGGTGCTGAGGTCATGGATGGTGCGTCGATAGGTGGAGTAAAAGAAACAAAAACAGTCCAACATGAAATAACTCGAGTTGCTTGCAGGGCTTGTTGCTTAACCCATGTGCTTTCCTTGCACTCGCTCCTTGAGGCACTCACCGAGCTCGACGGATTTTCCGGCTGCGATTCCAGAAAACTCTGCTGTGGTTGAGGTTGGAAGTTTGCTTCCTTGAGAGTGGAATTTTCCGCGAACTTTTACCTTGGTTCCAAGTCTCGGCTCATTGATTTGAATCTTCCTGCTCATAACCTATGTTCTCATGCCGTTTTCTGCGCCTCTTCCGTTTCTTTCGCGTACTACGCTTTTTCCTGCAGTCATCATCTGTGGTGAAGGATATTTTTGCTATGTCCTCAATAGATGGCGACACAGATTTTCCAAGCTTGCTCCCTGAGCGTGAGGAATGGTCGGGAGCCTTGGTCAACGTGCCTGTCACCACATTTGGTGACATGCTCACCTCCTCCGCCTCCTGATTGAGGAACCCAAGACCCGCGTGCTCAACAAAATGACATGCATTAGCCATTTGCATTAAAGTTGAGGGATGGTCCTTGTCCCTCGAATTGATATTTGTCGCCCCCTCCTTAGGTCTTTTTTGTCTTTGGTTCGCGAAAAACTTAGCTATGAGGCCTTTACACCTATGGAGGTTCGCTTCTGGCTCCCATGATGGTTGTGAATAGCCTACCCATTGTATTAGGAACTCCCTCTTGGGCGTTATACCTCTAACGTCTTTGATATCCTGTACCCAGTAAACGTTTTTATACCATGGGTCCTTTATGGGGCCCGGCCTCTTTAGTGGGGTTTTTGTGGGCATCCACTTACTGTCTCTATGCTTTCTTAGAAACGAGCAGTGTAGGGTTTTTGTGCCACCCCATTTGCGATGGAATTTGCTCCGTGCTGAATCCTTGTTAATGACTTAATTATGGGGAAAGGTCCTATATATTTACTATAAAGCTTTTCCCCCACCTTATGTTTGAGAGAATTAAGACGGGCAGTCCACACCCAAACTTTTCTCCTTGCTTTAACTGACACTGCGTGTGCCATTTGTCGTAGCACTTTTTGTATTTACGCTTGGCTCGTTGTATATTCCGACGTGCTTGGCACAAGATTTTTAACAATTGGGCCAAGTACGGCCCTTTTTCTTTGCTGGTGTTTACTTATCTGTTGATTGAGGGAGAGATAGATATCTCTCTCCCCGGTCTGCGAAGTACGGGGTCATTTTTGTTGACTCCGAGATGGACGCATTTATAGCTATTTCTGCTATAGTAAGGAACTCATCCCAGTCCAATTTCTCTAAGTTCACCTAGGACAATCGCCACCTAGGATAATTGCCAACTAGGACAATTGCCATCGAGCATAATTGCCACCTAGGACAATTGCCACCCAAAATGCTCCAGACAAGAGCTCTGATTTAATTACAATGTTTTACTTTAGATTTTGAACCAAGTTTTAAACTGAAAACTTGAAATTTCAAATTACAATGCAAAATATGAAAATATGCATGATTATGTAGTTAGAGGGGGCCATGATTTAATCACAGGGATAGAATATTCAATTCTAGTTTCTTCAGTAGCCACCCATCTTTTTTATATTTATATAAAAGTTATTAAAAGTTCATATAGCTGTAATGAGTGAATGAAAATTTGAGGGATAATAGCCGGGGTTATGACTTATAAAAAATATGTCATAATCTAAATATTAAAATATGACCTTAGTTAAAACCTCTTCGTTTTTGTGATATTAGGAATTTTATCATTTATTCAAAAATGATAAAAATTCTAAAAAAAAGTATTGATTGAAATATATTTACTAATTTAAAAAATGTACATTTTATGGAGATTCTAAAATGGCTTTTCCACAATAAACAAGACATTGCGAATTTAACTAATTTAACGAATTTTCTGTCATTTCATCACAATTTATCCCTTTCGATTTTAACCAGCAATATCTCGTTTATGGTGGGAAAAACCTTAATTAATACTCCATTTTAGAATCTCCATTAAATACACATTTTTTAAATTAGTAAATTTATTTCATTCAGTATATATTCATTAAAATTTACAATTTTGCAAGTTAAAAGTTTTTTCAAAATTTCAAAATTTTCAATTTACACAATATGAAGTACAATATGAGAAACAAAAGTAGACTTTTTATTAAGATTTAAAATCAAACAAACTTTCGGGACTGTACTCTACACAAAAATACATTTCAGTGTCCTTTTTAAATTAAATTTTCTAAATCTTAATAAAAACAATAAATAAACTTCATCGGTTTTAAATTACATTTTTTTCTTATTTCCTCATTTAAATATATCAAGACAATTATTCACACTACACTTTTAAGTATTATGCTTACAATATTTGTGCGGCAAATTATCACATGTTTCAAATGTAAGGTTTTTTCATTTAATGCAATGTAGATATAACAAGAACTTTTTTACAAAAATGAACCGACTGCATGGGCCAAACAGAGAATCTCCTTTTTTTGAAGTCGGTAATAACGCATGAATACAAAACAGCATGGTCAATGGCATGACCACTAAATAAGAAAATTTTTAATTTTTCCTTCAAAATAAAAACATTTTCTGCCAGGATTATTAAGTTTACAGGCATATTAAAATATATTTGTAAGCTGTTAGTGAACTTCAGCCGAAACTAAGTCTCAATTAAGTCGCTAAAAGTCTGCAACTATTAATACGTCGATAGTCGGCAAATTTCATATTACCCTTTTTATATCCTGGATCCGTCATAGTAATTTTTCTGTTAAGTAAAAAAAAAGTTCGACGATTTGAAATGTCACATCCGATTGAATGTGATTCTCAAGTCGAGGAAAACCAATCACAAATTAGGAATAATAAATCGTTTACAAATAGGGAGTGGATTCCACATTTTTAAAATCAAATTTAATAAACATTTAGAAGTTAGTAGCGTTTTTAACCACGTTTTTCATGTTTAGCATGTCCAATTCTATAAAAAACAATTGTTACTTTTAAAAAAAAATCCATGCATAATCCCTATTGTTGGGTGGCAATTGCCTAGGAGGCAATTGTCCTCGGTGGCAATTGTCCTAGGTGGCAATTATCCTAGATGGCGATTGTTCTAGGTGGCAGTTATCTGGGTGGCAGTTGTCCTAGAACCCCTTTGCAGAACGAGGCAAATGAAGGATGAAATCAATCGCGATGGTGTGCCATCTATAAGGAAGAATTTCTAAAAGCTGTAGGACTCCATAGGCCTTTTTCCTGTCTGTTTTGTTGGCCTGGCACTTGGAACATGAATTAGTGAAGTTAATTATGCCCTTATTCATACTTGGCCAGGTCACCCAAACCGTGCTGTCTGAAGGCCTCGTGTGTCCAGGGGGTGATCCAAGCACATACCCCACCGGGGATCCAAGACGGATCGAAGGATTTGAGGTCCAGGAATGAAGAGGAATGGATACCGGCGGTGAAGACCAACGTACGCAATGGGTACACCTCTCTCGGGGCTGCTACGATGCTGGTGAAAAACTTTGGCAAGCCAAGCGACAGGGCAACTCCTCGTTTGTCTAGCTGGAACTTGCTGGCATCGGGAATTTGATTGTCCTCATTACTGCTTAGCTCGACGATGCGGGGAACAGTAGTCGTCGGCGCTGTGATCATAGGCGGAATAAATAAACAAAAACTGTCAAACATGAAATAACTCGAGTCGTTCACGGTGCTTATTGCTTAACCTGTGTGCTTTCCTCGTGCTCATTCCTTGAGCCACTCGCCGAGCTCGACGATATTTTCCGGCCACGATTCCAGAAGACTGGGTCGTGGTTTAGGTTGGAAGTTTGCTTCCTCCTGAGCGGAATTTTCCGCGACCATTTACCTTGGTTCCAAGTCTCGGCTCCTCGATTTGAATCTTCCCACTCATAACCTAAGCCCTCACGCTGTTTTTGGCGCCTCTTCCGTATCTTTCGCATACGACACTTTTTCCTGCGTTCGTCATCTGTGGTGATGGATTTTTTTGCTATGTCCTCAATAGATGGCAACACAAATTTTCCAAGCTTGCTCCTCGAACATGAGGAATGGTCAGGAGCCTTGGTCAACGCACCTGTCACCATATTTGGTGACAGGTATGATCTGTCCCCGGTATCAGTAATGGCTTCTTAAATTCAAGCAACTCTTGCAAACGTTTAGCTTGTCTCCGTTTGCCTAATATACTTAAGAGTGCATCCCATCCTGGATGAGTACGCATTTTCTGTTTTGTTACACGAGATTTAGTAAAATAACCTAAAAGTTTTCTAATATTAGAGCCTGGAATCGTTTCCCCTTGATGAATTCGTTGTACAAATTGATCCCAATTTACTTTATTTGATACTAACATGTCTTTAATTTTGTCATGGTATTTTATTGGCACTGTATCAAATAATTGCCTGATCGGTTTCCTATCCCATTTCATTACAGTGAACTCTCTAGTGAACTAAAAATGGATTTTGCATCCTTTACTTTTTCAGGTGAAGGAAAAGTATGATCATAAGTAATAAGAGATGGTTCTGATGAATATTCTTGCGCTGCTCTGACAGTAAACAGCTCAGTGCAATTTTATTTCTATATTGTATGTATCGTAATAATATCCGATTATACAGCTTCACTTTTTCCTCGTCATTTAAATTCACTCTCTGTAGCACAGTAGACAGTTCATGATCCAATAGAGATAAGGGTTTCATCCAATGAGTAGACGTTGATGGATAGACAGGAACTGAAGTCATGATGGAAAGTATATTTTGTTGTTCCTTTTCCACTTTCATATTGTGATTAGAAGGTGGATTCAAAACAAGATACATTTTCGAATACATGAATAAATTTTTTTTTACTTTTTGTGAATAAACCACCGAGAATACCTACTAATGGTGCGAGAACTGTAGCTAAAAAGCCTCTGGATTGTCTAGATATTAGCTTCGTTTTATGCTTTTGAGAGATATTACGAGTTGATAACGTCTTTAATAACTTTTTATGTCTTCTCAATTTTCTTTTTTGATTATGCCCCTTTAAAGTATTCAGTGCACATAAGTTAATTATATGCAAAAGCTCAGGATTTGTAAGCAAACTAGCTTTCACTCTAGGCATTAAAGTTTTTGATAATAATAACTTCAGCACGGGTATATGTTCTTTAACTCGTTTCAAAGGGGATATCTTCAGCTCTAACATAAACTATACTATTATTACTTAATACGTCACTTCAAAAGCGTAATAATCTGGAAGTTGTGGTCAGAGGTCGATTAGCAAATGTGAAAAGGTTTTGCCCGAGTTAGTGCTTCCATAAAGTAAGATATTCAATGGATGCAACCATCTTAGATCCATTATGCAATCATGAATGGAAAAAAATGACGTAAATTTTGTCAATTTCGTATATATATTTACGAGGGTTGGGGCATAACTCATAGCAACTATTTTTTTTCTTGTAGATACGTGAACGGATCACAAACGTATATGTGTCGTGTGGAAGTTCTGCAGGCATAGTGTGTATGCAGAACAACAGATGGCTCTGTGGTAGCTGGTAGTAGCGTAGCGAGGGCTGTGAAATCAGGATTGGTGAATGTCGTGCGAGATAGAAGTAACCCGTGTTGAGCAGCGAGCTTACATCAAAATAGCCGTTCTCTGAGGGAGAAATGCGATGGAATGTCACAGTGAATTAGTGGAAGCCCTTGGGAATAATGCCCTACCATACCATACAGTAGTATGGTGGGTAGGAAAGTTTCAGCAAGGACGTGTGTCAACCAGTGATGAGCAACGTACGGGCTGATGGTATTCAGCGCCTGAGGCTGATGGTATTCAGCGCCTGAGGCTGATGATATTCAGCGCCTCCCACATCGTTGGCAGCGTGTGGTGACGGTAGCAGGGGACTACTTTGAGGGTCTTTAGGCCTAGGTTTGTCATGTCAAATTTATGTGTACTAGGCCTAGGTTTGTCATCAGTCATTTTTTTGCACCATGAAGGCCATATTGCCCTGTATACTACCGTAATAGATTAGTGTGTTACGATATATCAGTGCTATTCATTGTACACACATGCAGTTAACACCTTGTCCTTTCGTCTGTATATGTCACATTTTCCAACTGGACTGGTATCTTCAAGAAAAAAAAATAGTTGCCATGACTTTTGCCCCAACCTTCGTATTTATGAACTAAACTTTGTGTGAATCAAAGAACAAAATTTGTTAAGCAACTTCGAGAAAAATTAAGAACAATGAAACAAAACAAACAAACAAAAAATTAAAACTCATGAAAATTAATACATATCAATCTATCTATATATACAGGGTGTTTCATAATTGGTGTCCCGTCTTTAGGTCCAAATAACGACTCAAGGGGAACAGATTGGGGGAAAATGAATATTGATTATTTGGTTTTAATGTCCCCTAATTCAGAATAAAAACATTTCGCGTCCCTGGGGGTGAAGGGGTAAATTTTGAAAATTTTAAAGTTGTAGGGGTTAGACCCCATGTGTTATTTAGAAAATTTAGAGCATCATGTAAAATGTGGTTTTAGCAAAAAACCCGGTGAAAAAATCTCATCCCCTGCCCTTTATCGAGTGGGTAAAGTGAAAGGTATGGCTAGCTAATGTAGACAATAACAGAAAAACTCATTAAAAACTTATTAGAACTTTATTACTTATTAGAAAACAATACATTTGAAAATTAATGAGAATGAATGAGTCATTACCCTGAAAAGCTAATGATCTTATTCCCACTCCAAATGTAGTCCCTACTGTTTTCTAATAAGTATGGTTTTTGTCTACATCGGCTAGCCATACCTTTCACTTTACCCACTCGATAAAGGGGGCAGGACATGAGATTTTTTCACCGGGTTTTTTCTAAACCCATATGTTACATGATGCTCTACAACTTTCTAAATAACACATGGGGTCTAACCCCTACCCCTACAAAATTAAAATTTTCAAAATTTACCCCTTCACCCCCAGGGACGCGAAATGTTTTTATTCTGAATTAGGGGACATTAAACCAAATAATCAATATTCATTTTCCCCCAATCTGTTCCCCTTGAGTCGTTATTTGGACCTAAAGACGGGACACCAATTATGAAACACCCTGTACAAAGAAGGATGTTTTGGGTTTGTGAGTTGGTGGGTTTCTGGGTTTGTTTCTTATACAAATCTACAGTTTCATTCCGATCTTGATAAAATTTTGCATACTTGACTTTCAAAGCGTGAGGAAGATCACTGTCTACCTCAGTTTTCGAAATAATAATAATTATTGATAAAAAAATAAATATCCATGGTTATGGCAAGGCATATTAATGAGAAATATCTCATGACCAACAATGCAAAGCAAAGTTTGTGCAACAATACTTAACAATGGTATCAACACGCAATTCACAAACACGCTGCACGGATCAACAATACAGGGTGGTCCATAAGTCTGTCCCCACCCCCCTTTTATTTTTTGAACCGAAGCAGATATGTCAATTTTGATGAATCCAATGAATAGGAAGTTGTGGGTGGCCTATCCCATGGTGCACTTTTCATCATCCCAAATATGCAAATTAGTACACATTCGAAATTTATCTCAAAAACCGTAAGAGATAGAGAAAAAAACCCAATTGCAAACTTGTTCAGCATAAAAAAATAAACAAAACAAAAAAAAGTCATCCAAATCGGACCAACGGTTCCCAAAAAAGTTAAAAAAGTAAATAACCCTCTCAAACTAAAAAAAGCCAAATGGGCCAAACCAAAGCGAATCATGTTGGTAACACTCTAAAGGGTATGTTCCACATGATGCCCTTCAGCACCAATGCACAACTGAGCACGTAGTTTCAATGATGCATCGCTCTTGTTGCCATATCAGATGTAATGGATTGGCAAGCAGTCTGAATTCTCTGTTGCAAATCCAGCATAGAAGTTGGCTGAGTGGCATAAACATTGTCCTGGAAACATTGCATCGAGATGATCACAAGTAGCTGCCGCTGAATGGACTGAAGCCACCATCATGTTGATACCATACCATTCGAAGTAATGCTAAAGGAAGCTCATCTGCAAATTCTGCCACTACAACATTTATTATCATGTCTCTGTATCGTGCAGCTGTCAACGTCCCTTTGTAGAACAATGGACCAACCAATCCACCATTGAAGATTCCACACCAGACATTCACTCTCCAATTCACCTGGTGCACAGCTTCTCGTAACCATCTAGGGTTTTCTGTTGCCCAATAATGGAAATTGTGTTTATTAACCAGACCATCTCGAGAGAAGCTGGCTTCGTCTGACCACAAGACCCAATTGAGAAAGCCTGGATCATCGTCGATGCGATTTAGCAGTCAATTGCAGAACTCAAGACGAAAATCGTAGTCTGTTGGATTCAATCCTTGGTGGCAGTGGACATGATAAGGGTGAAATCCATGCATATGAAGTAATCTTAATACTGACTGATGACTGCAGCCAGCTTCTTCAGCAACTGATCGAGTACTACAATGAGGATTAGCATAAACAGCAGCTAAAATGGCTATGCTGCAGTCCTCTGATGTGATAGTTGTTGGTCTACCTTGCCGGGCCTGATGACTGACACTTCCTGTTTGCTGAAATCGTTGAACAACCTGGCGAATTGTCTTTTAATTGGGAACTCTAGCTTTGGGATATCTAACTTGGTATTCCCTGGCTGCACCTTTGTAATTATGTGCAAATCCAAAACATAAAACCATACCAACCATTTCTTCTCTACTGTATTCTGCCATTTTTCAAACCTGATTGGCAGTTTCTTCCCCATTCATCAAAAAGCTTCAGCAGTTAAAGGGCTAGTGAATAAAACCCAACGGGGGGGGGACAGGAAGATGCAAATGCAATGTGAGTGCCAATTAGTATTTGCAATTAACTTTTTTTGGGAACCGTTGGTCCGATTGGATGATTTTTTTTTGTTTTGTTTTTTTTTTTTATGCTGAACAAGTTTGCAATTGGGTTTTTTTCTCTATCCCTTACGGTTTTTGAGATAAATTTTGCATGCGTCCTAATTTGCATACTTGGGATGATGAAAAGTGCACCATGGGATAGGCCACCCACTACTTCCTATTCATTGGATTCATCAAAATTGACATATCTGCTTCGGTTCAAAAAATAAAAGGGGGGGGGGGGACAGACTTATGGACCACCCTGTATATATCTCATGACCAACAATGCAAAGTTTCTGTAATATAGATAAGTTTCAATTTTTAACAATGCATAGAATTCCTGTTATTCAGGCTTTTCTTAGAAAAGAGTTCTTAGTACTCAACAATTTCTTGAAAATCTTTAAAAATGATCAGTAACTGGAGATAATGGAGAGTTAACAGACTATTGAGAAAGAGTGGAAAGACAATAAAGAAAATACTCCATCAGCTCCGTGCTGTATTCAGCAAATATTAAGCATGTAAATAGAAGAATCGGCGAGCATGCAATTGCAACTACATCAAGTGTACATCTAAAGCAAGATTATGTGAGTAAGAAATTATTTAGACTAGTAGTGTCTTACGTGGAGAGGTCCATCCATTTTGAGCTTGAAAAAATTTTTTTTCTAATTTTCATTAAGAGTTTTTACTGCATTAATTCTAAGCGTTTTCATGTGTTTATTTTTAAGATATTGCAAAGAGCCACGCCGGGATTGTCACCTAACTTATTTGGTAGCACATCAGATCCAAACATTTCGGATGGATATCATTTTAATCTGAGGCAGTCAACAAGAGATTAAATGAAGTCCCTCTATATCACTTAAAATTCTTTCTTTCGGAGTTTTTTAAGAATAGATAGTCACTTCGCTCTGTGTTTTATTGATGGAGTTTCTTATTTAACCAATGTGGAGTTATAATTTAGCTTCCTGAGATTGTTCTGTTTATTTAGAACTGTAATTATTCCGGGCAACGCCGGGTTCTCTGCTAGTCTTAAATATACAGATGTTGAGTCAAAAGTAGTGGTCGATCACCACGCAAAGTTTTAAATGGGCAACACACAGGGGCCACTCATTGCTACTAATCAAAGTAGAGTCGATCATGCTCGATGGTCTTCATCCAATGATCAGCCAGTTGGCAGATGCCCTCGCGAAACCACCCCTCCGGTTTCTGGGTGAAAAAGTCAGGCACGGCGTCTTCAACCTCACTGACATTGGCGAAGCGCCGTCCACGCAGAAGTTTTAGCAGTGGACGACACACCTTCACCCGTTGTTGTGCTTGCGCGGGCGTCAGCTCGTGGGGCACAACTCGGCAGATCCTATAGACCTTTCCCACGTCGAACCACATTCGATTGTGATGGCCGCCGCTATTCGGTCCGCCGCCATTCGGTCCGCCGCTATTCCACGGGTGGTGCTGCCTGGATTGACTTCCACTTGTTGCCGTAGAGCTGCGTCATCCACTTGTTGCCGAAGAGCTGCGTGATCCAGTTTATTGGGTCTTCCGCTCCTTGGCACATCTTCCAGTCCCATGTCTCCAGATGAAAAGCGGGAGAACCACCGTCGTGCTGTCCGTTCATTGGCCACACCTTGACCTTCCACCCTGCAAATTTCAGCGGTTGTTGCTCTCGCACTGGTCCCCTTTTTCCAATAGTGACTGGAGCCCACGTATCACCAATTTTTCTGCCATACTTTTACAGTGGCTGACGGAGGTGGCACAATGTTTATGGCATACAAATTCATACTGACGTTTCTTCCCACTCTTAATAAACTGCGATATACCCTTGTGGTAAATGGTCTTCACCCAGAATTCGTCAAACTTATCCCCCCTCCCGAGTCGGCCACTACTTTTGACTCAACCTCTGTATATAGACCAGCAGAAATACCCGGCGTTTCCCGGGATAATTGCAGTTGCAGGTTAAACAGAACAACCTCAAGAAGTTATATAATAAATACGTTTTCAGTTATTCTGCAATTTCTTTCTATAGACGAAGCTGTTGTTAAGATGTTTCCTATTCCCAGATAACTTTTTGTCTTCTCTGTCCAATACTCATTTCTTCGCTGGCATTTCAGTAGATATGAATTATTATTATAACAAGTCAGGCAACCGAAATACCCAGGACCGATAGGATATTAATGCATTCGAGAACAAAAGGGAAAGCATTTGATTTCTAAAGAAGGCCTTTCGTTGTTAGGAATTAGATGAAGTTGCTAAGGATGCCTCTGGTTGCTAAGCAAGGCGTACTTCTAAGGGAAAAGTATAGTTCAAACGGAATAAACTTACCTGATAATTTAAATAGAGAAAGTAGCAATATAGATTAAAACATATACGAATCCTTTTACTTGTAAGCATTTCTATTTAATGAAATAAGCGTTAATTGTTGAAGCGTTCTGTGTAAGGGTCAATTCTTTCTTCATAAACTATTGCCAACGCTTTTCTACGTAAGCATGTACCATTGAAGGAATGATTAGCTACAAGCTATTGTTAAAATTTGCCTATCAAAAACTAACTATTGATAATATAAAGCGTAAGTACTTACATGCCATATCTTAGCATTGAACGTTTCCAATTGTTTCATAATGGTATCATAGAACCAATTTCGATTATCATTAATTTTACGTTTTGTTCATTCATGACACGTCATTCCAAGTTATTTGATATATTACATGCCATATTATAGCATTGAAAGTTCCAATGAACCATAATGGTTCCACGAAACCACATACCCTTGAACCAGTTCTGACTGATACTGACCATCAAGGAAGACCTGTCTAAACTTAATTCACAAGCTTTTTTTCTGCTTTAGCTATGGAATGCCTAAGGGAGAACAGCATTTTGCAATGCACAGGCCATTTATACATGGAATTGTATAGTGAAAAACGTGGTCCGCTATATTATTTTTGACCTTTTGAACCGGAAGTAGTTCACCGATTTTTCCACCAACGAACTCAGTCTTCCGATTTCCCAAAGTTGTCGAATGGCGAAAACGGAAGTCGAAAATTCGGAAGCGTTCGAAAGCTAGAGCACCAACAGACAGACAGACGGACAGATAGACGGACAGACGGACGGACGCACATTGTGAAAACATAAGCACCTATCGGTCCTAATAATTGTA
>JAHWFO010081857.1:600442-625573 GCA_023313115.1 Rhysida immarginata
CACAAATAATATAGGGCACCACGTTTTTCACTATACAATTCCATGTATAAATGGCCTGTGCACTGCCAAATGCTGTTCTCTCTTTTGGCATTCCATAGCTAAAGCAAAGAAAAGGCTTGTGAATTAAGTGAAAACACGTGATGGTCTTCCTTGATGGTCAATATCAGTCAGAACTGGTTGAAGGGTATGTGGTGTAGTTGTATCATTATGGTCCACTGGAAACTTTCAATGCTAAGATATGGCATGTATTATATCAAACAGCTTGAAATAACATGTCATGGTTGAATATTGCAGTAAAATTAATGATAGTCGAAATAGGTTCAATGGTATGTGTTTCATGGAACCATTATGGTTCATTTTAAACTTGTAATGCTAAGATACTGCATGCAATAAATCAAACAACTTGGAATGAGGTGACATGAATGAATATAATGAAAAATTAATGATAGTCGAAATTGGTTCAAAGGCAGCTGGTTTAGTAGACCCATTATGGTTGATTAGAACGTTCAATGCTAAAATATGATATGTAATATATCGAACGACTTGGAATGGTGTGTCATGAATGAATATAACATAAAATTAATGATAATCTAATTTGGTTCCTTGATTCATGTTTTAATGATACCATTTTGAAACCATTGGAAACTTTCAATGCTAAGATATGGCATGTAACTACTTATACCTTATATTATCAATAGTTACTTTGCGTTAGCCAAATCTTAACAATAGCTAGTAGCTAATCATTCCTTCAATGGTACTTGCTTTTGTAGAGAAGCTTTGGCAATAGTTTATGAAGACAGAATTGACCCTTACACAGAGCGCTTCAACAATTAACGCTTATTTCATTAATGGATTCATATATGTTCTAATCTATAGAGAATTGCCACTTTCTCCATTTAATTTTTCAGGTAGTTTTATTCAGTTTGAACTATACATTTCCCTTAGAAGTACCCCTTGCTCAGCAACCAGAGGCTTCCTTAGCAATCTCATCTAATTCTTAGCAACGAAAGGCTTTTTTACAAATCAAATGCTTTCCTTTTCGTTCTCGAATGCTTTAAAATCCTATCGGTCCTGGGCATTTCGGTTGCCTGACTTGTTATAGAGGAAAATATTGTATGCTTGTTTATTTGAAAAGCCGAGTTGATGTATGCGTTGTTACCGGTTATGGTGATGGGACTGGCTTCTCTATCATCTTTCCCCTCTTTTCCAATTATCTGCTAACACTCCATTATCAACAGTTACTGATCTTCTTAAAGGTTTTTGAAGAAAATTATAACTTCTAAGAACTATCAATTCTAAGAAAAGCCCGAATTACAATAATTCTATATATATTGTGACAAGTAATTTTGTTTATAATTCTCAGAGACTGGATGGAACCATCATTTTTAATAATCCTACTATTATTGCACATTTTGCCTGATAACACGGCATTGCCTGGGACTTCATTTAATCTTTTGTTGTTCTGCCTCAGATTAAAGAGATATTCGTCATCACCACCGAGGAACATCACTGGATATTTCAGACCTATCTTTCTTTTAAGTTTCCCTTACCCTTGACGTAGAAGCTCTAACACCCTTCTGCTCTAGACAGCTTCCTTTGGTCAGATCTTTCAAACGCCCGGATAATTTCTTTTATCATTTGGTTGCAAAACTTATCTGATCATTCAAACACAATTTTTTGCAAGTCCCCCTTGAGCTCCCGAAACACATCCGAAACACTGGATGTGTTTCGGGAGCTCAAGGGAGACCTGTGTATTCCTTAGCCTCCTTGATAAACACTGCCTTATCATTGCATAATCATTTTATGTTCATCTATATAGAAGGATGTTTGTTTGTGGGTTAGTGGGTTTGTTATTTATACATATCTACAGTTTTATTCCGATCTCGATGAAAATTTGCATACTTGACCTTCAAACATGAGGAAGGTCCCTGTCTACCTCAGATTTCGAAAAAATAATAATTATCATAATTATCGATAAAAAACCGATATTCATGGTTATGGCAGGGCATATTAATGAGAAATATCTCATGACCAACAATGCAAATAAAAGTTTGTGCAATAATAGGTATCAACAATGGTGTCAACACGCAATGCACCAACACTATGCAAGGACGAACAATATATGTCTCATGACCAACAATGCAAGGCAAAGTTTGTGCAATATAGAATTCAATGCATAGAATTCAGGCTTTTCTTAGAAAAGAGAATTCTTAGTACTTAACAATTTCTTGAAAATCTTTAAAAATGATCAGTAACAAGAGATAATGAGTTAGCACACTATTGAGAAAGAGTGAAAGATGATAGAGGAAGCAATCCTTTAGCTCCGTGCTGTATTGAGCAAATGGTAAGCAAGTAAATAGAAGAATCGGCGACCGCTAGACTACACAAAGTGATGAATGGCCAATTTTTGCATCAAGACATCGAAAGAAGAAAGATAATTGCAAAAACACAAGTGTACATCTAAAGTAAGATTACGTGAGTAAAAAATTATTTAGATTATAAGGCATCCTTGGAGAGGTCCATCCATTGTGAGACTTTAAAAAATTATTTTTCGATAAATCAAGTCCCGGTATATCACCTAGAATGGATTTTTTCAGAGAAGAATAAATTCCTGTCTTTCGGATTTTTCTTGAATGGATAGTCCCTTCGCTCTATATTGTAGTGATTAAGTTAATATTTAACTAATTTGGAGATTAATTTAGCTTTTTGAGGTTGTTCTGTTTACGTACAAGCGTAATTATCCCGGGCAACGCCCGGTCCTGTGCTAGTCTATCTATCTATCTATATATATAAAGAAGGAAGTTTGTGGGTGGTTTGTTTTTTATACAAATCTACACTTTTATTCCGATCTTGATACTTTAAAATTTAATCCAAAAATAAAAGTCCGAGCCACACCGGGGTTATCACCTCGCTTATTTGGTAGCACAGCAGAGCCAAACATTTCATAAAAATACATTTTGATTATAGTCTGTGGGAATGTGTATATTTTGGAAACTGAGATGCTGATAATGCGATGATTGAACGTACGTTTCCAAAAATTATTTATAATGAGCATAAGGTGTTGATGCAGTGACAGAACATTAAAAAGACAGCGTCTATTGATGAGGCAAAGGATACACGCCTGTCTCCCTTGAGCTCCCTATCAAACGTCCAGACGACTGGCAAAAATTTATGTGTCTGGAAGCGAAAGAGAAAGAATGAGTATTGGTCAGAAAAGTCTGGAACTAAAACAGAAAACGCTATAAGGGCATTTAAAACATCTGAACAACGGGAATTTCAAATAGAGCTAGAGGCTATAAGAGCAAGAAAAATTTGAGTCTCAAGTATCTGGTGATGCTCCGCAGTGGCGAGGCAGGTCGAAAAGGGTTTAGATAAAGTCCCTGTATATCGCCCTTTGCTCTGTGTTGTACTGATTGAGTTATTATTTAAGTAATTGGGAGTTATAATTTAATTCTTTCAGACTGTTCTCTTTACTTATAAGTGTAATAATCCCGGGCAAGACCAGATTCCTCTGCTAGTTGTTAATAATTCTTGGAAACGTATGTTCAATCATGACCACCTGGTTTTCCAAAATATTCACATTCCCAATATTATATTCATTTAGGAAATGTTTGGATCTGCTGACTCCTTTTTAATTAAATTTTGTAATATCTGAATGTGAATATACAGTAAAAATAAACACATGAAAACGCTTAGAAATAATACAGTAAAAATTCATAATGAAAATTAGAAAACAAAAGTTTGGTGGTACTTACTTCTTGGTAATCTGTTGTTGGTAATTCGAATTCTACTCTTGAAGCAAAACTTGACCATTCATCACATTGTGTAGTCTAGCAGATGCCTGCATCATCAAGGACCGCCTGAGAACCTCGATCAGTACTTGATCACTCACGATTTGGTCAGTGTTTCAATAGTCTGATAACTCTTTCATCTCCAGTTAGTGCTCATTTTTAAAGATTTTCAAGAAAATGTTAAGAACTATCAATTCTAAGAAAAGCCCGAACAACAGGAATTCTATGCATTGTTACAAATTCAAACTTATTTATAAAGCACAATCTTTCTCTTCCATTGTTGGAAATGAGATATATATTGCCGATCAGTGCAAAGTGTTGGTGAATTGATGTTGATACTATTGTTGCCAAAAATTTGCCTTGCATTGTTAGTCATGAGATATTTATTATTAGTATGCCCTGCATCATTATGAATATCGATTTATTATTGATAACTATTACCTTTTCGAAATCTGACGTAGACAGTGCCTTCCTCATGTTTTGAAGGTCAGGTATGCAAAATTTCATCAAGATCGGAATAAAACTGTAGATTTGTATTAAATACAAAGAAACCACCCACAAACACTCTTCTTCTACCTATACACTGTCATGGTTCCCCCCAACAACGATTACACGTTGCAAAATTTTCATAACAGGCTGAGAAAGCTTTAAAGCTGGTGCATCAAACGGCATGTGCACGAGCCTCAAGATGGGTAAACGTCCGGATTTAACGGACATCCAAAAAGGGACGATAATAGGCTATCGCAGCAAGGGTGGTACCATCTCCGAAACGGCGCGATTTGTGATCTGTTCACGGTCCGCTGTAGTGAAGGTCTACAAGTAGTGGACAGCAGGGACAGAAATCGCGTCCTAACGCCATTACTGTAAAGCGTCATGAGCCATCGACCAACGGGGTGAGCGGCGCCTACGACGACTTATAAAAGGTGACAGGAGAGCCACAGTCCATCGACTGACCACCACATTCAACAGTGGTGCCAACAGACTTGTATCCGACATTACCGTTGAACGCACCCTGCTAGGGATGGGCCTAAACAGTCGACGCATGGTTGCTGCACCCATGTCCCGGAACTGACCACGACACTCCTCAAGAAATGGAGGCCAATTCCTGTGGACACATACCGTAAACTTGTGGACAGTATGCCATGTAAGGTGGAGGCAGTGATAGCAGCTCGGGGTGGTCCTACACACTGCTGATTGAAGCTTTACGGTAGAGCAACTGGTGGCCCAACTCCTTTGATCATGTAGTGTATATAGATAGATAGCTGACAGAGCACCCGGCGTTGCCCGGGATAATTACACTTATAGGCAAACAGAAGAATCTCAAAAACTTAAATTATATCTCCAAATTGCTTAAATAATATGTTAATCAATACAACACAGAGCGAAAGGACTATTCATTCTACGAAAAATTCTAGGTGATATACCGGGACTTTAATTAAACTCTTCTTGACTTGCCTCAGAAAAAAACAATGTCTAGCTCCACCACCGGGGAACATCACTGGATACTTTGGACCCAACTTTTTCTTGCTCTAGACGTAGAAGATCGTATACCCTCTTGCTCTATTCGAAACTGCCGTTGTTCAGATGTTTCCAATGCCCGTGTAGCCTTTTCTTTTTTAGCTGCAGTGTTTTTCTGACCAATATTCGTTCTTTCTCTTTCCTTTCCAGATACACAAATTTTTGCTGTTCGTCTGGAAGTTTGATAGAGTGCACAAGGTTAGGTGATTCCTGTCAGGACATCATCATTTTAGGGTCAGTATTAATAATTCTTTGAAACGAACGTTCAATCATCGCATTATCAGCATCTAAGTTTCCAAAATATTCACATTCACACAGAATATAGTAAAATGTATTTTTATGAAATGTTTGGATCTACATTCACACAAAATATAGTCAAATGTTAAATAATCTAGGTGATAACCAAAGCAAAAATATATATCTCATGACCAACAATGCAAGCAAAAGTTTGTGCAACAATAGGTATCAACAATCTTATCAACACGCAATTCATCAACACTATGCAGGGAACAACAATATGTATATGAAGACCAATATTGCAAGGCAAAATATGTGCATGATAAATAAGAGTTGAATTTGTAACAATGCATAGAATTCCTGTTATTCAGGCTTTTATTAGAATTAAGAGTTCTTAGTACTTACCAATTTCTTGATCATAAACTGGAGATAATGGAGAATGAGCAGGCTATTGAGAAAGAGTAGAAAGACGACAGAGTAAGCAGTCCTTTAGCTCCGTGCTGTATTGAGCAAATGGTGAGCATGTCAATAGAAGAATCGGAGACTGCTAGTCTACACAAAGTGATGAATGTCCAAGTTTTGCTTTAAGACATCGAGAGCAGAGTGGGAATTGCAACAAAATCAAGTGTACATTAAAGTAAGATTATGTAACTAAGAAATCATTTAGGCTATTGGCATACTTGGAGAGGTCTAAGCCAGGGCGAGGTTATCACTCAGCTTATTTGGTAGCACAGCAGATCTAAACATTTCATAAATATCCATTTTGACTATATTCTGTGTTAATGTGAATATTTTGCAGACTGAGATATATATCTATCCATTTTGGCGTAGATCTATACTGGGCTTCTACGTCAAGGACAATAAAACTTGGGTCTAAAATATCCAGTTGTGTTCCCCCGTGGTGAAGATGGATATCATTTGAATCTGAGGGAAGTCCAAAAAAAGTTTAATCAAGTCCCGGTAGATCATCTAGGGGTTAATCTATATGAAATCAACCAAAGGTTGTTGCTGATGTATTTTATTTTATTTTTACATATCCATTTTCTGTTTATGTATGTATCTGGGAGTATAAAATGATTTTTTTTAATTTATCCAGGAGCCATTTTATTTATAGGGATCAGCCGTTTTTAGAGATTAGCGATAAGTTAAATAACTTTTTTATTTATTAAAATATCAACTTGAAATGAAAACCAACTGATTCTAAAGGAAACGATCTACAAATCATGTCATGGCCAAAAATGTGTTAAAGTTTAAGGAAATAATCTAAAACTTAACTAGAAAAATGTGTTTTGATTAGAATAAATTGAAGAATTTAGGGAATTGTTTCCTAAGAAGGGATTAAAACACAACTTTAATATTTTTTCTCCTTAAAGATATAGTAGAGGGCAACACTTAATAAATTTTTCAAAACTTTTAAATGCTTCATTTAGGTTTTACGGACCTTCAAATATCGCAACTTGTCCAAAATTGCCGATTTTCAAACAGCTATATCGCAAAAAGGAGAGAATCAAAGAATCTGAAATCTTCACAACATATCCTTCTAATAACTGGTAATCAAAGCCTAAAATTTCACCCTTGTATTTTAATCAGAAGTAATTTTTTTATTAAAGAAAAAACGAAAGTACACAGTACAACGCACATTGATGCAGACGCCTGAAGTGTTATAACACTGAAAAAAGAGTGGGTTACATTAGTGAAATATGAATACCCTGTTAGTACAATGTAGGCAGCATGTGGATAATTATATTATGTTTTAGCTAGGTTTAAATTACTTTTTCTTATTTAGATTTTTGAGAATATACAATTAATGCAAACGATCATAAATACTGGTACTCTGAAAATAATGTTGAAAGGTCTGTTATACTGCATTCTAATAATAAAAGAAAACTAGGCCTCTATGTACAAAATGTGTAAACTGTAAATGAAGAGTACCCATGAATATGTTTAAAAATTAATACACACACACATATTTTTATTAAAATGAAAAACATATTCAGTGTTTAAAGAAACTTTTTAAAGGTGATATTAATTCTCCGGATCTTCTTATGCGCATTGGATTACGTTCCTCAAGAAGTTTAAGACGAGCTGCCCTCTGTCTTGTGACTGATTCTTACCGAACTGAGATCGCTATTATTGACCCTGCTTTTAAATTCTCTTCTATTTTTAATAATGACAATAAACAACTAAATAGAGATATTTTTTAGCTGTAATCATTAACCCTTTTTGGGGCTTATTTCCTGTTGGGGATAGTTTCTGGATAATTAGGCCATAATATCTTTTATATGTTGACCATATCCAGGCTGTTACAAATAAATGAAATAAATAAACAATATTAAAATAACTGAAAGGCAAAACATAAGCCTAGTTACATTTTATGGTAGATTCAATTCTTTTTGTGCATTGAAACCTTAAAAAAGCCTGCAATTTTTAAAAAAGCCTGCAAGAAAATAATGAAATTTTATGTGTTGATTAAAAGTTATTAGAAGAGTATTTTGTGAAAATTTCTGATTTTTTTGATTCACTCCTTTTTGCAATATGCTTGTTTGAAAATCGGCAATTTCGGACAAGTTGCGATATTTGAAGGACCGTAAAACCTAAAGGAGGCATTTAAAAGTTTTGAAAAATTTATTAAGTGTTGCCCTCTATTATATCTTTAAAAGGAATAAATTGCTATCTTGCATAATCTTTTAGCGGTATGGGGCCATTGCGATTTACCAATGCAGGTTGAGTTTCTGAAGAGCCCGTTGGAGCATATCACAGTAACATGTGCTGTGATGGTTTGATCTTGATTTAACAGTAACACCCCGAGGTGGGATACTCCAACTGGTATTCAGAAAACGGTCAGCACCACTTTCTTTGGGTACAGATTCTGTTTGGGATCTTATTAGGTGGTTGATTGGTTTGATAGGTTTTATGGGCGTGTCAACGGCTACGCAATTTGGCATGACTAATATCGTTATCTAACCCAAAGTATTCATCATGATTACTATATTTTTGCGCATTTTAGGGAAAAAAAGCAAACATCCATACCCGCGACTCGATAGAGTTTTGTCCTCTTGGCCGGCCTTTCTAAAAGGAAATTCGATGAATATTATTGTAGAGGGCCCACTTTTCACTTCATGTTATGAATCGTTTCATCAATGGCTTTGCGTGGATGACGTTGGAGGATGGAAAAGCAAGTGGCCAGACTTTGCACTCTTTTCACTTCTGACAAAGCATGGAGGATCCATTTATCCAATATTTTGAATTATCCCCGTATGCAAAAATGGTTATGCCTAGTTCCCTTGGTCATTGTACTATTGCGTAACATGTTTGGCATGGATTAGCCTCAATATGTGTCTTTAGTGCTTCATCAACAGCAGGCAATCTGTGAGAGTGTAATATTCGAGGGATTGATCACCAACCAGGAATTTTTAAATCCAAAACTGAGCTTTTCTTGTTGACAAGATATTCTGTACATACGCTTGATGTAATTTCAGCATATCTGAGTTGCATTATGGCAGTTTGAATTCAAGAAGCAATGCTGCTCCAATTTTGACCTCTCATTTACTGCTTGTAACTATGATAAAATAATTTTAATTAAGACTCTTCACAATCAAAGGAATAGTGACACGTGCTGTTCAAAACTTAAAATTACGTTACAGCAGTCATAAATTATTAAATGTAATCTCACCTAGAGGTACAGCCGTGTCAGGGAGAAATAAAAGGAGGTGACGTGAATAAACTTCAAATTACTTTAATAAAGTGAATTTAAACTACAATCTTTTATATATATAAAGAAGGATGTCTGTCTCTTTGTGGGTTTGTGGGTTTGTTTGTTTGTTTTTTATACAAAGCGCACAGTTTTATTCCGATCTTGATAAAATTTCGCATACATGACCTTCAAAGCATGAGGAAGGTCACTGTCTACCTCAGATTTCGAAAAAATAATGATTATTGATAAAAATCGATATTCATGGTTATGGCAGGGCATATAAATGAGAAATATCTCATGGCCAACATTGCAAGACAGTTTTTGCAACAATAGGTATAAACAATTGTGTCAACACGCAAAGACCAACAATATATGTCTCATGACCAACAATGGAAGGCAAAGTTTGTGCAATATAGAATTCAATGCATAGAATTCATGTTATTCAGGCCTTTCCTGTTAGAAAAGAGAATTCTTAGTACTTAATAATTTCTTGAAAATCTTTAAAAATGATCAGTAATTGGAGATAATGAGTTAGCAGACTATTGAGAAAGAGTGAAAGACGATAGAGGAAGCACTCCTTTAGCTCCGTGCTGTATTGAGCAAATGGTAAGCAAGTGAATAGAAGAATCGGCTAGCGCTAGACTACACAAAGTGATGAATGGCCAATTTTTGCTTCAAGAAATCGAAAGAAGAAAGGAAATTGCAACAACATCAAGTGTATATCTAAAGTAAGATTACGTGAGTACAAAATTATATAGACTAGAAGGCATCCTTGGAGAGGTCCATCCATTGTCAGTCTTTAAAAAATATTTTTTCAGTAAATCAAATCCCGGTATATCACCTAGAATGGATTTTTTCAGTGAAGAGGTAAATTCTTGTCTTTCGGATTTTTCTTAGAATGGATAGTCCCTTCGCTTTATATTGTAGTGATTGAGTTATTATTTAACCAATTTGGAGGTTTAATTTAGCTTTTTGAGGTTGTTCTGTTTACCTACAAGCGTAATTAACGCTGGGTCCTCTGCTAGTCTATCTTTCTTCTATATATATAAAGAAGGATGTTTGTGGGTCTGTCTGTGGGTCTGTCTGTGGGTCTGTTTTTTATACAAATCTACAGTTTTATTCCGATCTTGATAAAATTTCGCATACATGACCTTCAAAGCATGAGGAAGGTCACTGTCTACCTCAGATTTCGGAAAAATAATAAATATCGATAAAAAATCGATATTCATGGTTATGGCAAGGCATTTTAATGAGAAATATCTCATGACCAACAATGCAAGGCAAAGTTTGTATAACAATAGGTATCAACAATGGTATCAACACGCAATTCACAAACGCTCTGCATGAACAAACAATCAATATCTCATGACTAACAATGAAAGGAAAAGATTGTGCAAGTGTAATTATCCCGGGCAACGCCGGGTACCTCTTCTAGTCTATCTATATACATAAAGAAGGATGTTTGTGGGTCTGTCTGTGGGTCTGTGGGTCTGTGGGTCTGTTTTTTATACAAATCTACAGTTTTAGTCCGATCTTGATAAAATTTCGCATACATGACCTTTAAAGCACGAGGAAGGTCACTGTCTACCTCAGATTTCGGAAAAATAATAAATATCGATAAAAAATCGATATTCATGGTTATGGCAAGGCATATTAATGAGAAATATCTCATGACCAACAATGCAAGGCAAAGTTGGTACAACAATAGGTATCAACAATGGTATCAGCACGCAATTCATAAACACACTGCATGAACCAACAATATATATCTCATGACTAACAATGAAAGGAAAAGTTTGTGCAAGTGTAATTATCCCGGGCAACGCCGGGTACCTCTTCTAGTCTATCTATATATATAAAGAAGGATGTTTGTGGGTCTGTGGGTCTGTCTGTGGGTGGGTCTGTACGTTTTTTATACAAATCTACAGTTTTATTCCGATCTTGATGAAATTTCGCATACATGACCTTCAAAGCATGAGGAAGGTCACTGTCTACTTCAGATTTCGAAAAAATAATAATTATTGATATAAAATCGATATTCATGGTTATGGCAGGGCATATTAATGAGAAATATCGCATGACCAACAATACAAGACAAAGTTTTTGCAACAATGGTATCAACACGCAATTCACAAACACTCTGCACGGACCAACAATATATATCTCATGACCAACAATGCAAGTAAAAGTTTGTGCAACAATAGGTATCAACAATGGTTTCAACACGCAATTCACCAATAACAATGAGCTCAAAATGATGATGCAATGATAAAGCAGTCCTTTCCAAGAATTATAACAATGCAATATGGATAAGTTTCAATTTGTAACAATGTATAGAATTCCTGTTATTCAGGCTTTTCTTAGAAAAGAGAGTTCTTAGTACTTAACAATTTCTTGAAAATCTTTAAAAATGATCAGTAAATGGAGACAATGGAGAGTTAGCAGACTATTGAGAAAGAGTGGAAAGACGAGAGAGGAAGCACTCCTTTAGCTCCGTGATGTATTGAGCAAATGGGAAGCAAGTAAATAGAAGAATCCGCGACCGCTAGACTGCACAAAGTGATGAATGGCCAAATTTTGCTTCAACACATCGAGAGAAGAGTGGAATTGCAACAACACTAAGTATACATCTGAGGTAAGATTACGTGAGTAAGAAATTATTTAAAATAGCAGTGGCATCCTTGGAGGTCCAGCCATTGTGAGCCTTTAAAAAGTTTTTTTTCGAATTTTCATTAAGAATTTTTACTGTATTAATTCTAAGCGTTTTCATGTGTTTATTTTTAAGATATTACAAAATTTAATTTAATTTTTTGAGATTGTTCTGTTTACATCCAAGTAATCATCCCGGGCATTTTTTCCATGAACAAACAATCAATATCTCATGACTAACAATGAAAGGAAAAGTTTGTGCAAGTGTAATTATCCCGGGCAACGCCGGGTACCTCTTCTAGTGTTCTATATATATAAAGAAGGATGTTTGTTTGTGAGTTTGTTTGTTTCTTATACAAATGTACAGTTTTATTCCGATCTTGATGAAATCTTGCATACTTGATCTTCAAACGATGAGGAAGGTCACTGTCTACCTAAGATTTCGAAAAAATAATAATTATTGATAAAAAATCGATATTCATGGTTATGGCAAGGCATATTAATGAGAAATATCTCATGACCAACAATGCAAGGCAAAATTTGTGCAACAGTAGGTCTCAACAATGGTATCAACACGCAATTCAAAAACACTCTGCACGGACCAACAATATATATCACATGACTAACAATGCAAGAAAAAGATTTTGCAACAATAGGTATCAACATTGGTATCAACAACACTATGCAAGGATCAACAATATATCTCATGACCAACAATGCAAAGCAAAGTTGGTACAATATAGATAATTTTCCATTTGTAACATAGCATAGAAAATTCCTGTCATTCTGGCTTTTCTTAGAAAAGGGAGTTTTTAGTACTTAACAATTTCTTGAAAATCTTTAAAAGTAATCAGTAACTGGAGATATGGAGATTTAGCAGACTATTGAGAAAGAGTGGAAAGATGACAGAGGAAGTACTCCGTGCTGTATTGAGCAAATGGTAAGCAAGTAAATGGAAGAATCGGCGATTGCTAGACTACATAAAGTGATGAGTGGCCAAGTTTTGCTTCAAGACATCGAGAGAAGAGTGGAATTGAAAAACATGTGTACATCTAAAGTAAGATTACAGTGAGTAAGAAATTATTTAGACTAGCAGTGGCATCCTTGGAGAGGTCCTTCCATTGTTAGCCTTTAAAAATATTTGTTGGAATTTTCATTAAAAATTTTTACTGTATCAATTCTAAGCGTTTTCATGTGTTTATTTTTAAGATATTGCAAAATTGAATCCCATAAAAAAGTCCGAGCCATGCTGGGGTTATCACCTAGCTTATTTGGTAGCACATCAGATCCAAACATTTCATAAAAATACATTTTGACTATATTCTGGGGGAATGTGTATATTTTGGTAACTGAGATGTTGATAATGCGATGATTGAACGTTCTTTTCTAAGAATTATTAATAAAGAGCTTAAAATGATGATGCACTGACAAAACATTAATAACGCAGCGTCTATTGATTCGGCAATGGAGTCACACGTGTCTCCTTTGAGCTCCCTATCAAACTTCCAGATGACTGGCAAAAATTTGTGTGCCTGGAAAGGAAAGAGAAAGAACAAGTATTGGTCAGAGAATCTCAGCAACTAAAACAGGAAAAGCTATACGGGCATTTGAAACGTCTGAACAACGGGAGTTTCGAACAGAGCAAGAGGGTAAAAGAGTTTCGACGTCAAGTGCAAGAAAAACTTGACTCTAAAGTATCTGGAGATGCTCCGTAGTGGTGATGCAAGTCAAGAAGGGTTTATTTATAGTTCCGGTATGTCACCTAGAATTACTGTTTTTCGTATTTTTCGTAGAATGGATAGTGTTTTATTGATCGAGTTATTATTTAACCAACTGGGAGTTACAATTTAATTTTTTGAGATTGTTCTGTCTACCTACAAGTGTAATTATCCCGGGCAACGCCGGGTACCTCTGCTAGTTCATTATAAAATTCTTGCTCTCGCGCTTTACTATTTCCTAAATATCCTTTACTAAACTTCTTGGCAGTAAAATCTTTTGCTTTAACCTCTTGAAAATCATGTTTGCTAGTATCTCTTTTTCGATTATTTTCTTTTGACTGAAAATGCGTTTTATTCCTCTCGTTTCTAACTCCACGTTCCTTTTGTCTAATTTCTGTAGTATTTCCGCCTCTCTCTTTCTCTTCTATACGGCCTTCTAAATTCCATAATTTTGTTTGCAGTTGGCTAATCATTTTCCGCATCCTTTCTAATTGACTTTCCTGCATATTAACCGCTTCAATTAGCTTAGCGATTACACCCTCCTGTTCTACACTTAGCTTAAATAAATCTTTGTAAGCTAACTCATGTTGGGTTTCTGCCTGAACCCTATTTTCTTCTATCAATTTACTTGGAACCTCATTATCTCCTCCTTGCATGTTTAGAATATCAATTATTTTGCCTTTATCTTCGGATTTCCGCCTCCGGTAAATTTGACAGTCTCGTCCCGCTAATTCTTCTGGGCTATCCTGTAGGCATTGATACCCTCCACAAGAGATATTAGTATCTTTAATTCCTTGTGTAAATGCTTGATAGCTAGGGACCCGTTCTGAAGTTGTTAGTATTTTACTACTATCTTTTGATGCTGTATTTATTGGAGCATCTTCCCTTGCGCCTTCCCTTTGAAAATAGACCCTATTGAATTCTTTATCGGAGTTTATTTTACTCCCGGGATATGTATCAGCACAAGCTTCCTTCATTACTTCTGCACCAAAGCTTTCCAACGGCTGTATTTCCCTAATATTAGGCCTTTTCTCGTTCGGCCTTGCATAATTTGAAATTCTACCATCAATTCCTATGGCTAACACTTTTTTATCGAAGTGCCATGACCATTCATTTAGGCATCGCCTAATAAACCTTTGCCGCTAATTTCTAGCTTTAGCTTTCTACAGCTTTTTTCATTCCTCCCGGTTGCATTATTTATTATACCTGGCGAGAAATTACCTTTGAATTTCGCATTTCCACTAATTATGGTCATCCCGTAATTATGGGAAATCTCATTGACCATTTCTGCACAACACCTAAATAACTGAGTTCGTCCATCCATCCCATAGCATTGATAGCGCCACCGATTGACGAATCCTATTTTCGATTCCGGTTTCCTTAACCATTTCTTTATATCGATTCACCAGCTTTGCCCTTATTAATTCCTTTTGCTCGAGCGCAGAAGAGATTTTATGCTTTTGCAAAGACTCGGACGTTAAACTAACTATAATTCCGACTAACTTCGGCTAACTCACATCCTTCCATAGCCATTATACCACAATGAATTTTCCGGTTTACGTCGTTACTATTTTCTTTAATTACCTCAACCTTGGCAACCGCGGCCTTTTTTTCTTACGCTTTTTCTTGTTAGCACGATATTCCTTTACCTCGTTTTACCCTCGTTATCGCGGTCTAAAGAAACATCCTTTTCTATACTAACCACTAGCGTACTCCTATCCCCTTTTCCATACACGTTTTTATTATTAACCAAGTACTGAGGATTATTTTCAACCAGAGAATCATTTTGGCCTTCAAAGTCTTTGGCCTTCAAAGCCTTTACATAACTTTTCTCTTAATCCAATGGAAACGTTATTTAAATATGCCCTTATTTTTTATTCCTCTCCTTTTCAAGGCTTAGCACTATTAACTAATTAAAAAAAATCTCTATTATATTCCTGTATTGGTTGCAAACTTGCCTCTCCGTAGTGCTGCTGTGATAGCCACTACTGTAGCACTTCACTTTTTTTTGACAGCCAAACTAGCGCCTCACCCTCACACAAGGAACTCGACTCCTTCCTGTATATGCCTGATGAAGCTCCAACCTGCTCGAGAACTATAATTGAAACATAAGAGGAGAGAGAGAAAAAATACTAATTAATAAACTTAGCCGAGCTTAAATTTTTGTGGAAGCGAACTGGAATGAAATTCACTCCGTGACAGTATAATGCTTACTTTCCAAGCGCCTCCCCCTCTCTGTCACGTGCTGTTCAAAACTTAAAATTACATTACAGCAATCATAAATTATTTAACAATGTCACCCAGAGGTACAGCCATGTCAGGGAGATATAAAAGGAGGTGATGTGAATAAACTTCAAATTACTTTAATAAAGTGAATTTAAATCTTCTATCTATATAAAGAAGGATGTTTGTTTGTTTGTGAGTTTGTCTGTAGGTTTGTTTGTGGGTTTGTTTGTTTTTTATACAAATATACAGTTTTATTCCGAACTTGATAAAATTTCGCATTCATGACCTTCAAAGCATGAAGAAGATCACTGTCTACCTCAGATTTCGAAAAAATAATAGTTATTGATAAAAAATCGATATTTATGATTATGGCAGGGCATATTAATGAGAAATATCTCATGACCAACAATGCAAGACAAAGTTTTTGCAACAATAAATAACAACAATGGTGTCAACACGCAATTTACCAATAACAATGAGCACAAAATGATGCAATGATAAAGCTATCCTTTCCAAGAATTATAACAATGAACATAAAATGATGATGCAATATGGATAAGTTTCAATTTGTAACAATGCATAGAATTCCTATTATTCAGGTTTTTCTTAGAAAAGAGAGTTCTACATACTTAAACATTTCTTGAAAATCTTTAAAAATGATCAGTAACTGGAGATAATGAAGAGTTAGCAGACTATTGAGAAAGAGTGGAAAGACGACAGAGGAAGTACTCCTTTAGCTCCGTGCTGTATTGAGCAAATGACCAACAATGCAAGGCAAAGTTTGTGCAACAATAATTATCAACAATGGTATCAACACGCAATTCACAAACACTCTGCACGGACCAACAATATTATCTCATGGCCTACAATGCAAGGAAAAGTTCGTGCAACAGTAGGTCTCAACAATGGTATCAACACGCAATTCAAAAACACTCTGCACGGACCAACAATATATATCTCATGGCCAACAATGCAAGTAAAAGTTTGGCAACAATAAGTATTAACAATGGTATCAACACGCAATGCACCAACACAATACGGGGATCAACAATATATATCTCATGACCAACAATGAAAGGCAAAGTTTGCAATATAGATGAGGTTCAATTTGTAACAATAAATAGAATTCCTGTTATTCAGGCTTTTCTTACAAATGAGAGTTCTTAGAACTTAACAATTTCTTGTTGATCTTTAGAAATGATCAGTAACTGGAGATAATGCAGAGTTAGCAAACTATTGAGAAAGAATGGAAAGACGACAGAGGAAGCGGTCCTTTAGCTCTGTGCTGTATTGAGCAAACGGTAAGGATGTCAATAGAAGAATCTGCGACTACTAGACTACACAAAGAGATGAATGGCCAGGTTAACAGCGGGAATTGCAATAACATCAAGGGGAACATCTAAAGTAAGATTACTTGATGAAGAAATTATTTAGGTTAACAGCGGCATACATGGAGAGGTTCATCCTTCGGAAAAACTTTTTTTCTTAATTTTCATTATGAATTTTTACTGCATTCTAAGCGTTTTCATGAGTTTATTTTTAAGATATTGCAAAATTTAATCATAAAAACAGTCCGAGCCACGCCCTAGCTAATTTGGTAGCATATTAGATCCAAACATTTCATAAAAATACATTTTGACTATATTCTGTGGGAATGTGTATATGTTGGAAACTCAGATGTTGATAATGCAATGATTGAACGTTAGTAATTGAACGTTTCCAACAATTATTAATAATGCGCATAAAATGATGATGCAATGACAGAACATTAGTAAGGCAGCATTTATTGATGAGGCAAAAGAGTCACGCGTGTCTCCCTTGAGCTCCCTATCAAACGTCCACACGACTGGCAAAAATTTGTGTGCCTGGAAAGGAAAGAGAAAGAACAAGTATTGGTCAGAGAATCTCAGCAACTAAAACAGAAAAAGCTATACGGGCTTTTGAAACATCTGATCAACAGGAGTTTCGAATAGAACAAGAGCTTCTACGTCAAGAGCAAGAAAAACTTGAGTCTAAAGTATCTGGTCCCGGTATCACCTAGAATTCCTGTTTTTCGTATATTTCATAGAATGGAGAGGCCCTTTCCTTTGTGTTATAGTGAGTTATAATTTAACCAATTGGGAGTTATAATTTAATTTTTTGAGGTTGTTCTGTTTAGCTACAAGTGTAATTAACCCGGGCAATGCCGGGTACCTCTGCTAGTTACAATATAAAAATAAATAGAGATATTTCTAAAATCTCCGAATAACACACTTGCTAGAAAACAAAAGATTTTTTTTCTCTTTCACAACACAAAAGATTTAGTTGATTTCTGTGGCTGAGTTACTTCTATCGGGCGTGGCTTTATCGTCCGATAGGAGGTTTCGGTCATCTAACGCTGGGATGTGCTTGAATTGGGTCCAGTCCATCGTCACCGTTATACTTAAGCTTAATTAACTTAGCCTAAACGCATACCCCATGCTGATTGTCCCAGAGCCAAGCGCGGCCCATCGCCCGAGATCTCATTAAGCAGGCGCGCACCTGCTAATGCTGGGCAATCCACGTGGGCCGGAGGATTTCCCACTCGGAGAAAGTTTTGTGGCTCATTATCTTGTAGAAGCATCCCGGCTTTAGCTGACTCAGTGACGCTAGTCAAATCTTCGATAACGGCATATTCTCACGCTCGCATAGGCTAGAAGACTCCATAGGGTCTGGAACAAGTTACGCTTCAACGCTTCACCAGGAAGGGGGCACCTAAGAAATAAGTCCAATTCGTAGAACTTCGGAGCAGGTAGAAGAATAAACACTACACCCTGCGCTGGGCTTCTCTGTCAAGGAAATTCTTCTTATTCTACTTAAACTAATGCATTGCTCGTCGAATGACGAACACTCGCTCTCTGGCTCTACCATGTTTCCTTTCGAGTCTGGCATATCTCGGATATCGCTTTGGGCCGGGTTCACCACGGTTGTTCGCATAACGATTATTAATATTTGTCCCATCTGTTTTAAGGCTCTGACGATAATTGTCGATTTTCTTGAGAAAACCGTCTTTGACATCTCCTCTCTTCTTCCTTCGAATTCATTTCTTAGTGGTATCACGGCCAGTTTCTACTGGAGAAATCTTCTCTGCTTTTGGCTGTGCACTATTGCCATCACCGTCGCTTTTTTCTTCAGCTGCCTCACCATTCCATCTTGCAGCTCTCTGCTTTCTCCAATTTCTCTTCCTAGCATACTGTTCGATTTCGTTCACCACTCTCTCTCTCTTTTTTCGTTTCAATAAAGTTCGTTTTTTTCCTCGAGCTATTCTCCTTCACCAATCCACTTCTACCTCGTAACTCGGCTCTCCTCGGCATCCATCTTCTATTACTGTATTCAGAGGAGGCTGGAGCTTCTCTGCATCAATTTTTTTTGTTTTGTGCGCTTCTTTCTTTTCTTTTTTTTTCCATCTGGCATATCGCCCAATTTCTTTTGTGGAATCTGGCGATATGACAAAGAGGTGTAAATTTGCAAATCATGTAAAACAAAGCCATTTCTGGTTTCCACATCACTGGAATCACGCCAGAACAGTACCCCAACGGAATTTTTTTTTTAGTCACGTCATTTCCATTTCTTTTTGCCACAGAACGGAAGACCAATCAGAAGGCAGTAACGCCATGGTATCATCGCGTCGGCTTCAATGCTATCGGTTTGGCACCTCGCCGCCATTGCTGTCACAATCAAATCGAGTCTGCAGTCTCTCCACTTCCCTTGCCGAACTCAGAAGAATATGACTAAATGTGAAAAGAATATTGAACAGAAGCTGCTTTCCAGAAAAATTATAAAAGTTTATCACCAATGTGCATTGTTTATAAATACTAAAACTTTGATATTAAATTTAAGCGTGTTACTGAAAGACAGTAGCAGGTTGTAGGCGTCCTATTTTGCAGATACGGGATGAAATCGCGTCTAAAGATTTATTTTTTATATTTTTCTTCCTGATTTTATTTAAACATATAATAAATAAAATGGAAGTGAATCATTTTTCGATTGAAAAATGAAAGGAAAATTTCTGCGATCTGGATTCGAACCAGGAACCTCGACTATCATGGCCGACGCCTCTACCAATTGGGATATCTTTTGGAGAGCGAAAAATCATTACCTATGCTTGGAGAGCATCTCCAGTTTATAATTCATTATTATTTATATGTACGAAAGTGAGTAATCCATTTTGTAAACCAAGGGAGGCCGTAGCCTGTTGGGCTTTCTCTGAACAACATCTACGAAATTAAGCTACATCAGGCACGGCTCGTCACTGGATGGGCGACCATCCGTGATAGCCAATCTTCACCCCCCCGGCTGCTGCGACCATCATACAGCAGTCGTGAATCCAGGTACATCCAGGGACCCAACTCGTCGGCCTCTAGCCATACAGGCCCTGGATGGACGTATTGGATCTAATTAATTAATATAAAAAATAATCGAAATTTTCCAATTTTTTTACGATTATTATTTCATAAAATGAATAGCTGTTACAATTTATTTTTATATTATTTTACTGAAGACTAGCAGAAGCACCCGGCGTTGCCCGGGATAATTACAGTTGTAAGTAAACAGAACAACCTCAATAGCTTAATTAACTCAAATTGATTTTTGGTAATTCTGATATTTCCTGCTGTAGACGAAGCTCCCGTTGTTCAGAGGTTTCAAAGCCTGGATACATTTTGTCTTCTCTGATCTGACCAATACTCATTCTTTTCTTCGGTGACATTTCGATATATATGAATTAAAATGTATCCTTCGAAAGATTATTAAAGAACACAATACATTATGCTTTTTTGATTTGAAGAGTCGAGTTGATGTATACTTTTTTATCGGTTATATCACTGTCGCCCCAGAGCGACCAGTGTCCTTTTATAACCAATCCGAAGGTCACTGTCTACCTTAGATTTCGAAAAAATAATAACTATCAATAATAAATCGATATTCATTATGATGGCAGTGCATATTAATAAGAGGATCGCATGACCAACAAAGCAACGCATAGTTTCTGCAAAAATAGGTATCAACAATTGTATCAAAACGCAAATCCCCAATACTATGCAGGGAACAACAATATACAGGGTTACAGGGAAAGTCGATCTAGATATTTAAGGGCGTCATTATTTAGGTCGTTGCTGATAGATTTGACCCTATAACCTACTATCCGTTTTCTAGATAAGTGACTGTTAAGTTAAAAGAATAAAATATCATTTTTTTCGCTAATTGCAACTTTTTTTTAATTTCCAGACTCTATGGTCCAATTTTTTCCTGTTTTTAGGTAGGGGGTATGCCAGTTTATAAAAATAAATAATAAAACAACTGGCATGTAGAAGTGTTCCCAACTTTGAAGCAACTTCATTACAAAAAGTTCTATGGAAGTTATCCTCCGAATTATTTTAACAACTTCGTCATAACTACGTCTCTTAGGTTTAATACTCCCAGTCAAGTAGGCAAATCAAACAAAAAATGACAGAGAAAGCGCTCCCAGACCGCAAAGAGTAAATGTTTATTTAAAAGTCACATATCTAGAAAACGGTTAACTTGCCATAACGATGAATATCTATCTTTTATCAATAATTATTTTTTCGAAATATAAGATAGACAGCGACCTTCCTCATGCTTTGAAGGTCAAGTATGCAAAATTTCATCAAGATCAGAATAAAACTGTAGATTTGCATAAGATACAAGCAAACCTATAAACCTTCTTTATATATAGACTAGCAGAGGTACCCGGCTTTGCCCGGGAAAATTACACTTGTAGGTAAGTAGAACAATTTCAAAAAAATAAATTATAACTCAATCAATACAACACAGAGCAAAGGGACTATACATTCTACGAAAAAAACGAAAAACAGGAATTCTAGGTGATCCGGGACTTTATCTAAACTCTTCTTGATCAGCCTCACCACTGCGGAGCATCACCAGATACTTTAGACCTAAGTTTTTCTTGTCCTTGACGTAGAAGCTGTTATACCCTCTTCCTCTGTTCGAAACTCCTGTTCTTCACATGTTTCAAATGCCTGTATAGCTTTTTCTGTTTTAGTTGCAGTGTTTCTCTGACCAATACTCGTTCTTTCTCTTTCCTTACCAGACACAAAAATTTTTGACAGCCGTCTGGACGTTTGATAGGGAGCTCAATGGACATATGCGTGACTCCTTTACATCATCAATAGACGCTGCCTTCTTAATGTTCTCTCACTGCAGCAGCATTTTATGCTCATTATTAATAATTCTTGAAAACGAACGTTCAATCATCACATTATCAGCATCTCAATTTCCAAAATATACACATTCCCAAAGAATATAGTCAAAATGTATTTTTATGTAATGTTTGGATCTGATGTGCTACCAAATAAGCTAGGTGAAAAACCCGGCATGGCTCGGACTTTTTTTTGGATTAAATTTTGCAATTCTTAAAAATAAATACATGAAAACGCTTAGAATTAATACAGTAAAAATTCTTAATAAAAATTGGAAAAAATTTTTTTTAATGCTCACATTGGACGGACCTCTCCAAGGATGCCATTGCTAGTCTAAATAATTTCTTACGCACGTAATCTTACTTTAGATGTACACTTGTTGTTGTTGCAATTCCCTTTCTTATCTCGATGCTTGAATCAAACCTTGGCCATTCATCTCTTTGTGTAGTAGCAATCGCTGATTCTTCTATTGACATGTTTACCGTTTGTTCAATACTACAGCACGGAGCAAAATGAGATATATATTGTTGGTCCGTGCAGAATATTGGTGCATTGCGTGTTTATACCATTGTTGATACCTATTGTTGCACAAACTTTGCCTTGCATTGTTGGCCATAAGATATATCTCTTTAATATGCCCTGCCATAACCATGAATATCTATTTTTTATCAATAATTAATTTTTTTCCGAAATGTGAGGTAGACAGTCACCTTTCTCATGCTTTGATGTTCAAGTACGCAAAATTTTATCAAGATCGGAATAAACGCTGTAGATTTGCATAAGAAACAAACAAACCCTCAAACAAACAAACATACAAACAAACAGACCCACAAACATCCTTCTTTATATATATAGAAAGACTAGCACAGGACCCGGCGTTCCCCGGGATACTTACGCTTGTAGGTAAACAGAACGACCTCAAAAAGCTAAATTAAACCTCTAAATTGGTTAAATAATAACTCAATCACTACAATATAGAGCGAAGGGACAATCCATTCTAAGTAGAATCCGAAAGACAGGAATTTACCTCTTCACTGACAAAATCCATTATAGGTGATACACCGGGACTTGATTTACCGAAAAAAAATTTTTTAAAAGCTCACAATGGATGGACTTCTCCAAGAATGCCTTCTAGTCTAAATAATTTTTTACTCACGTAATCTTACTATAGATGTACACTTGATCTTGTTGCAATTTCCTTTCTTCTTTCGATGTCTTGAAGCAAAAATTGGCCATTCATCACTTTGTGTAGTCTAGCAGTCGCCGATTCTTCTATTTGCTTGCTTACCATTTGCTCAATACAGCACGGAGCTAAAGAAGTTCTTCCTCTATCGTCTTCCACTCTTTCTCAATAGTCTGCTACTTCATTATCCCCAGTTACTGATCATGTTTAAAGATTTTCAAAAAATTGTTAAGTACTAAGAATCTCTTTTCTAAGAAAAACCTGAATAACAAGAATTCTATGCATTGAATTCTATATAGCACAAACTTTGCCTTGCATTGTTGGTCATGAGATATATATTGTTGGTCCGTGCAGAGTGTTTGTGAATTGCGTGTTGATACCGTTGTTGATACTTATTGTTGCAAAATCTTTGTCTTGCATTGTTGGTCATGAGATATTTCTCATTTATATGCCCTGCCATAACCATGAATATCGATTTTTATCAATAATTATTATTTTTTCGAAATCTGAGGTAGACAGTGCTTTGAAGGATAAGTATGCTAAATTTTATCTATTGCGATCGCCGATTCTTCTATTGAAATGCTTACCAGTTGTTCAATATACCACGGAGCTATGCTTCCTCTGTCGTCTTTCCACTCTTTCTCAATAGTCTGCTAATTCTACATTTTCTCCAGTTACTGATTATTTTTAAATATTTTCAAGAAATTGTTAGGTACTAAGAACTCTCTTTTCTAAGGAAAGCCTGATCACTGAACAAACTTTGCCTTTCATTGTTGTTCATGAAATATATATTGTTGGTCCGCGCTGAGCGTTTGAGAATTGCGTGTTGATAGCATTGTTGATACCTATTGTTACACAAACTTTGCCTTGCATTGTTGGTCATGAGATATTTCTCATAATTATGCCCTGTCATAACCATGATTATCGATTTTTTATCGATAATTATTATTTTTCCGAAATCTGAGGTAAACAGTGACCTTCCTTATGCTTTGAAGGTTAAGTATGCAAAATTTCATCAAGATTGGAATAAAACTGTAGATTTGCATAAGAGATAAACAAACAAACGAACAAACTGTCACGGAATATTAATGATTCCGTTGGCATAGGTGATCGTCTGCGCTCCAGAGTATTTGTGAAGTTGGTACAACAATAGGTATCAACAATGGTATCAGCACGCAATTCACAAACGCACTGCATGAACCAACAATATATATCTCATGACCAACAATGAAAGGCAAAGTTTGTGCAACAATAGGCCCATTGTGTTCGCATCAACAATGGTATGAACGCGCAATTCACTAATAACAATGAGCACAGAATGATGATGTAATGTTAAAGCAATCTTTACAAGAATTATAACAATGAACATAAAATGATGATGTAATATGGAGAAGTTTCAATTTGTAACAATGCATAGAATTCCTGTTATTCAGGCTTTTCTTAGAAAAGAGAGTGCTTAGTACTTAACAATTTCTTGAAAAACTTTAAAAATGGTTAGTAACTGGAGATAATGGAGAGTTAGCAGACTATTGAGAAAGAGTGGAAAGACGACAGAGGAAGCACTCCTTTAGCTCCGTGATGTATTGAGCAATGGGAAGCAAGTAAATAGAAGAATCGGCGACCGCTAGACTGCACAAAGTGATGAATGGCCAAGTTTTGCTTCAACCCATCGAGAGAAGAGTGTAAATTGCAACAACACTAAGTATACATCTGAGGTAAGATTACGTGAGTAAGAAATTATTGGAGAGGTCCAGCCATTTTGAGCCTTTAAAAAGATTTTTTTCGAATTTTCATTAAGAATTTTTACTGTATTAATTCTAAGCATTTTGATGTGTTTTTTTTTAAGATATTGCAAAATTTAATTTAATTTTTTGAGATTGTTCTGTTTACATCCAAGTGTAATTATCCTGGGCAACGC